>DWLR01002405.1:0-15535 GCA_018246295.1 Papilio alexanor hazarajatica | reverse complement strand
TTAATTTGAATATCGAACTTGATCCAAAAAGGTCTCATATATATGCACTTCTAAGAACTTTTTGATTCACCCTCGTATATGTTTTCGTGACTAACAACATGACATTCTAGTCTATTTGCTTTAAGCGTAAAGCATTAAGGCGGCTACAGTTACACCAGACTTTAGGTTCCAGAACGAAGTAGACGCTTATCCTAAATTTCTTAAAAGTACTATGGGTGGGCTTACTAAGGACTCCCTCGGAAACGTCAGCTCGTGTTGAATTTGGACTGCTCTTCTATGTAATAACTTGTTTCAAGGGTCCCCAAAAGGAAACTTAAAGCTTTCAAGATTCCAAGGCTTCCACAGAAAAACATACAAACGAGAAGTAGATTTCCATTTGGCACAATCCAGTAATGCTCCCACTCCTATTTCATACTAGCTGTTGTCCGCGCCTTCGTCCATGTAGAATTCAATATTGATGTATCTATATTTAAACATATACATATCTCTGAGTGAAAAACGTTCCGCAGAAACTGTACTTTTATCCGGGATAAAAAGCCTATTGTGTATAGTGCTATTTCAGAATATTCAGCCGTTGTGGAGTTACCTGGTAACAAACGTCCATCCAAACATTCGCATTTATAATACAACAATTTTTTTATACCCTCCCTAAAAATATTTTTTTGTAATAATATCCTATATCCTTCCCAATACCTTAGGGAATATGTGTACAAAGTTTCATGATGATCGGTTAAGTAGTTTTTACGTGAAAGCGTAACAAACAAACAAACTTACATTCACATTTATAATATTAATGAGGATCAAGTGCCTAAAAACAAAGTGTCATTTTCATTAATGACGAATTTCCATACAAACTTTCAACCCTTATTTCAACCTCTTCAACGCTTTTTTCGCAATGTAATGTAGCATATATCCTTTTCTTAGGTCAAATCTATCGTTGTACCAAATTTCCTCAAGGTCCTCAAGGTTTAGTGGTTTAGACGTAAAAGCGAAAGAGACATACAGACAGACAGAGCTACTTTCGCATTTATAATATTAGTAGGGATTACGAAGAAAGAAAAAATAACTACCTATATATTCAGTTCTTTTTTAAATTAAGTATTGCTTAACCTAACAAAATGCATAACAAAAATGAGATAGTTATCTTGACTTACGCCCATTTTACCATCGACTAATAAATAGATTTAAGGAGCCCGTAAAGTACAGTTTCATCGCTGCCATGTCACCTCAAATCTTAGGAGGCCCTTAAAAGATATGTTGTTGTTGACAGTTGATTAAATAACTAATCAAATTTTACTTAAATGGCCACATACTTTTTGTGAGACGGGATTTTTTACACAATATGTGACTGACTTCTTAAAAGATTAAAATTATCCAAGGATACTTTATTATTTTTGAGGAGTAGAAAAGAACATATTTTGAAAATCGTGATAACAAATGTGAATATTAATTTGTAAATTTACCAAATTCTATTTTTTATTATTTGATTCTATCTAGCGACCTGACGAAGCAACATTGTAAAAACTTTAAAAGTTAATTTTTTCTCCCGATTTGTCTAAACACGCAATTCTGTACAACAAAACATCTAGCCTAAGTAGAACCATGATCAGCCCATTTGAGAATATAGATTGAAGGTCAAGTTACATTGGCAATCTCAAAATATCTATTTTTAACTTAGTATTATAGTTGAAACATCATCATTTTATAGAATATCTTATATAGTAAACTAAAATTTCATCCCAATCAACTAAACAATCATTTTATAGCATTTTTTGATAAAATAAAATAATTTTGATAAATTGACATAACTTTTTTATTTATGCACTGATTTAGATGAAACAAACCCTAACTCTAATGATTGAAGCTAATTACAACACATTGGTGAACATCACATCCACATCGGTTTAGTCGTTTCTGAGATTAGCGCGCACAAAGTAACAGACAAACAAACAGACAAACCAACAAACAGACTTAAATTTAAAAAAATGTTGTTTTGAGTTCTATAGCATTGGTAAATACTATTGGTAAAAGTTTTCTAATTTATTTTCCATGTACAGACATTTATCAGTTACATTTTTATTATATGTATAGATATTGATTTCCATATGTATTCGTATGTATGGTAATTATTTAAAGGCAAACTTAATGCCTAGACTACCTAGTCTCTCTAGTCACTACCCACCACACATTTTAAGATCATAAACTTTAAGCTCTCTCTTTCCTCAATACAGCTTTCGTATACCGAAATGGCAATCGAAAATGAACTAAATTTGCGCAATGGAAACCAGGTAAAAATAAGGTCGGGTAAACGCGTCGAAGGCATCGCTTGGGTGGGTCGCTGCTCTGAAGTGCACAGCACACACTCCACCACTAAACACCGGTAGCTCGCAAACAATGACTTACTCGACATCCCAAATTCTATCAATAAAGCGCTTCACATATATAAGTTTCTAGAGCCGTCATTTGAAAGATGATCTAAATAACCGGTGTGTTTGTCTTTCGAGGTATTATAATGATTTTTATTCTTACACTTAACTGTTTTACAGCAAGAATATATGAAAATGTTTTTTTTTACTCTATTTGTTGGTACATGAACCAATATTGTCAGGGTTGCCAGATTATTCTGGATAAGGGCAATAAGAGACCGATTCTTAGGCAAATCATGGAGAACCTATTTCCAGAAGTAGACGCCTATTGGTTTATAATGAAAAATATTGTATTTTGAACAGAGCAGGCATGCCGCTGTCCCCATTCATAGACTACATGAATGATGTTGGAAATGGAGCATTCGCAAGGGTACCCTTTCGGAAAATCTTCGATATCACTTTCGGTATATCTTCGGAACCCAAAGTTCAATGACATTTAAAATTCCCATTTCATTTTTGTGGATGGGAATTTTAAATGACGTTGAACCTTGGGTTCCGAATTTAACATATTGGTAGATTTAAGACATATTTCAGTATAATGGATTTGTAATAAAACGTACGTGGCTATAAATTACTTAAATGGCTATAAAATAATATACGTGCATTTATCGATTATTATTTATTTATTCAATTACATTTTATTTCACGCCAAAAAGATCTTAATACATGGAACAATATTTTAATGTAAATTGAAATTGTAGAATTAGCTGTAGAAGTACAAAATTTCACCAAATTTTGTACTTCTACTGCTAACTCTACAATTCCTAACTTCGTAATGTGGTCGTAAAAGGAATAGTTTGCAAACAAGCGCCAAGATATCTTTTCGTGAGATTGATTTTTATTTAAAATCAAACAGTTTTCGTAAAGTCTTTATTTAAAATAAATAAATGCACTTAGTTAATGGTTTCATTTTATAAACACGCGTTACGTAACATAAGTAGAAATCTCTCACTTTCAAAATGACAGCTACAAGTTCCTTTTGGTTTAATTTTAAATGTATAAACATGTTATTGGCAAATAATAACAAATGAGATTATCTATAAAAATCGACAAAAACGTAAAAGTAGAAAGTCTTTGTTTGCTTGTTACCTTAACCGCCTTACAGTAATAGTTTTTTGTGTGGCGGCCACCCACAGTCAGCTCCCGGGAAGACGTCGTGTCAGTATTGTTGACACAAGGCCCGCCACTTCTAAACTTTCCGCCCGGTCAACCTAATCACATATTCTATCTACTGTTATGTGGGTGGCTGATGGCAGTAGGTACCCAATGACATTATTAATTCAGACTTCAATAAAACAATAAGTAGGTAAGATAAATCGAAGCTTGATTTACTTAGTCTTTGCAATACACAAAAAATGATAACAAATCACTTGATACTGCAATTAAAAAGGGATACTTTGGAAAGCAACAAAATTTTCTTGGATTCTTGGCTGGTAAATACATTGTTAGCAGATATATGTCTTACTAGCAGACATATTATTAACTATTATCTAATAAAGGCCTATGTCCAAAAAGGGACTGATACAGGCTGATGATATTAATCTAACAAAAAAACATAATTTGTTCTAGACCCGTACCTCCACTCTCTCTTCTTTCAAATCGACGCGCAGTGCGAGCTGCTCACGCAGCACAACGTCGGGGTAGTGCGTCTTGTCGAAAGTGCTCTCGAGCTGCTCGAGCTGCTCCTCCGTGAAGATGGTTCGGTGGCGTCGCTTGCGCTTGGGCGGCGGACCCGCCAGCCCTGCTAGCGCGGCCGCCGCGTACCCGCCGTACAGCCCCGCGTACCCCGCGCCGCCGCCGCCCACGCCGCTCACCCCTGTGCAAATAAAAAGAAAATAATGTCATTACTCAAACAATCAGGTTTTTCTCGAGCTAAATAAAGGGCACATATGTTTATACATTTATAAGAGATTAGTTGCTGTATCTTTGAGAGATCAGATTTATAATATTTTTGCCAGGGGGCTACGAATAACTTTGTTATGGCAATAATTCCATTTGATTTACATGAAACTGCAGTGGGAAAAATGCAATATGGCAAAGTAGATGATGCCCGCAACTTCACACGCGTTCGTAACTTATTTTCGCGTAACCGCATGTTCTTGATATATAGCAATTTTCAATAAGATCGGTTAAGCCGTTCTTAAGTTATAACGGGAAATATAGCAGACATACAGATATTTTATTGTATAGCCTATCATGTACGCAATCGCGTGTACTTGCTCAACCGACTCTTATTAGGATCGGTCAAGCCGTTCTTAAGTTATAACGGGACGCACAGCTCTACAGATTTATATAGTAGTTATCATTTGCATTATGTAATACTTATTTTGTGTATAGATACAATTCCGTGATTTAATAAAGAATAGTATTTGTGTTGGTTACTACCTAGTTCCGTCAGCTTCTTGAAGGGTTACACATCCTTAAAATCTGAGTTTCGAGGTCCATCGCCTTCCCTCAATAAATCAAAAGTATACCTAACACCATTTAAGATAACTCCTTAATAAAAATAATCACACGGCAAGAAAATCGATAATATCTTGCTGCAAGAATACTGCACTCCTTTCGTTTGGTAAGGTTAGATACTTTACCAAACCGAAGGAGTGCAGCCTTTGTACTAACTTTCCCTTATCTTAGGGGAGGGGAAACGCAACGTTTAGGTCAAATTCTGGGACTAAGACCAGATGGGACTAAGATTTTCATATTTTTTTTGATACAAGAATGTGGCAAACGGGCACCTAAGTGATCACTACCCATATACATCTGCAACAAGCAATTGAAAGTTGCAGATGTGTTGCCTACCTTTAATAAACAGAGGAGGAATAGACAAAAATGAAAATTATCTTCTCCTATCTATCCCCTTCCCCGTCAAATTCTCCTTCCCTTCCCATCCTTTCCTTATTAAAAAAGGGTGGGAAAGGTAAGAAGACTAAAATTAGGCCTCTGGCACCTCACTCCTCAGACGAAACGAGTGTTCAGTGAGGTCGTGGTAATTCCCGGTCGAGCGGGCCATTCGTACAACAGTTGTTAGTGTATATATGGAATTCGAAATTTTTGGCTCGAACTCAGATTAAATTATCAATGTTTGTTTTTCCTCTATATATTACTAAACCAGTGGTTGTGATTAAACTTTTGTGAGATGTTTTGAGATTGCAGCGAGGGTTTCTGGCCAAAAAAAATCTATATCTATAAAAATAAAATAAAAACTTTTTGCACTATGTATAGATTTTTTATTTTACTTATACAATGGTCAGGTGCATTAAAATCTTTAATTTAGTACATACACGTTTTCAATGGAATATGAAATATGTGGTATGTGGGTTAATGTGGCACAACATAGTATGGAAATAGTCAACTGATATACTTACATTTTAGGTAAAATGTTATTATATTAAAGTGTTACCTAACAAAACTTATTAAAGAGTAAAATAACATTAAGGAGAAGTATGAATTGTCTAGAGACCTAAACCTCTTTCTATCTTGTTCTTTTCTCTTTTCCGTGTGTATATCTACCTATACCATATTAGGCCAATGTTGCATATTACGTTATTGAAAACATAAAACTATAAAGTTAATTTAATTTTATGTTTTGCCATAGTGCTTGCATCCTTATTATATAATTTCATTACTTTAGACAATTGTTTTCGTGACTTTAACTGTGGACAAAAAAGAAATTCGATTTTACGTCACTATTTATTGGATTTACTCAATCCCCAAAACTTTTTGGTGAATAAAAATGTTTTCTTTTTCTTTTGGTCGATATAAAAATTACATAATCTATTGCATACTGATATCTACCTGCATCTTATTGTAGAACGACGACCAAAGTATTGCACCAACTGTTTTTCTGTCTTTATGTCGTCCCATTACTACAATAAAAATATCTAAAACTAAAGTCCGTCGTTAAATTACCTTTAATCATAATATGTAATTCAAAGCGCTAAGGTTAGAATTAGACGTGTTACATTACAAAATAATATTTCCTTTGTTCCATTGTTAATAATAAAAGTCTATGTAATATCTGGATACTTACATGATATAAGATGCGATGGCTCTAGACTTGTCTGCAGGTCGACTGTACCAAGAATAATAAAAAAATGTTTTATTGCAATATTGTCAACATAAATATTTATTTACATTTTATCATAATGTTTTAAACTTTAACCGAGAATTAAGACGTGAATCTGATAAGATTTGATAGACTTAAAATGCAAAAATGTAACGTGCGATGTGAACACGTCACCGTATATTAGAATTAACATTCGCCGCGAGAAGCGGAGCGCGAATATCCGAGCTTAGGGCCCCGAGCGACCCTCGTTTGGATCCGATGGAAATGTTAATGCTACAAATAAAAATTGAATATTTTTGCATACTTCCATCGGCGGGATATTACATTGTATTATTTCCATAAGAAATATAAAAGCTTTTAAAGCCGGCGGCGTATTGCTAAGGCGGTGCCGGTAGCTTTCCGCACATTGTACGACCGCATTTACTTCGGCTCTCGACCGTCTAAGCCGTATCGATTTAAACACTGTTTTCATTCAAGCGAATTTTCGTCTAAATATACAGTAACAACAGATTGTTTTAACATTATCATATACAAATTTGACTGCATTGTTATGGAATGATTATGTGACAATCAAACCAATATAATTACGCATAAGTCTGCCGCCGACGTAGGCCGACCGTTTCCTATATGAATTATAACTTTTACGACACGAATTTTCCTTTTTTTTTTCGTTCGAATTTTATTACCATTATGTTATTTCTGTATCTAATATTTACTGTACCGCCTAGCATACTTGTCAATCACTACATCTCTACTGTCATGTTTATATTTAGATTAGCTATAGTATAGTTGTACTTTCTAATTCATGTATTTTTGTTGTAGTTAATGTATTTTTAGATACTACAAACAAATAAAAAAAGGAGACATATTAGATTGTAACAACTATCGAGGCATATTTCTTCTAAATAATGAATATAATATTTTTTCCAGATTACAATAAGTTTATAGTATAGAATCATGCCAAACCGGCTAGCGAGTACCAGCGTGGATTCCGATCAAATCGATCCACGATCGTCTAGATTTTTTCCCTTAGATTTACCAGATTCTTGAAAAGACATATCAGTGTGGACACCCATCATCTTTTCATTGACTTCAAGGTTGCGTATGACAACGTGCACAGAATTCACCTATACCGGGCTATGACTGATGTTGGGATACCACCTAAACTTGCACGTCTGACGGAGATGACACTGAAGCAAACTCGGATTTATCTGAACCGTTTAAAACTTACCATAGCCTCAGACAGGGAAACACACTTTCTTGTCTTCTCTTTAATATAGTGCACGACAAATGTATTCACGAGTCCAGGATTGAGACAGCCGGTAACATCTTTTTAAAATCGGTCCAAGTTGTAGGATATGCGCATGATCTAGATTTAATCGGTAGTAATATGTCTGCGATAGAGAGTGCGTATCTTGCTCTAGGGAAAACATCTGCGGAGGCCGGCCTGAAAGTCGACATGGACGGGACCAAGTAACTTAAGGCAGCAAAACAAAAAGAACTGCAGTCAGCATCTCATACATTTGTAATAATACATTCGGCAGTATAGTAACTTTGTGTACCTAGGCAAACTAATAACAAATGGCAGTGGCATGTCTTTGGAGTTTAGCAGGAGAATAACAGCTGCAAACGAGTGTTTTTTATACTGATACCATACTTGGACTGTAAAATACTTACCAGAAGCATTTAAAATTCTTCTGTATAAGACCCTACTAACACCAATATCGACATATGGTTCGGAATGCTGGGTTTTAAGTAGGAAACACGAGGACCGCTTACTAGTGTTTGAGCATAAGATACTACGACGCATTTATGGCGCTTTATTCGTTGACAATCTATGACGGATAAGATAAAACTAAGAGTTATATATATAATGAGCCAAATATTATCAAAGCCATAAAAATTGAACGACAGAACATGTCGCGAAAATGGATGATTGTCGGAAGTGTCTGTTGTAGAATGAGCCGGAGGACGTAGAACCCCCGATAGGCCGAAGTTAAGATGGCCTTATAACGTCGACTGAGACCTAAAAAAATATAGGCTTCAAGAGCTGGAGAAAAACAACATCCTAAAATAAATGTTTTTTAAATTTTTAAATTTAAGATATAAATTTCGATTTCCGATAACAATAACTTCTATAACTAAACGTCCCTAGACCTAGGTACAGATGAGCAGACATCCTAGTCACAGATAATATAGGTAATAACTACACAAACATATGGTAGAATTGTCTGTGCATCACAAGAATGTCTTGTATGTACTACTGTTTATTATTAATAAAATACTTAGCTACGATTGAATGTAACTTTGAGCTAAACAAACTAAAAGTTTTTTAAACAAAAAGTACCCCTAGAGATTTTTGCAACCTTTAAACTGTCCTGGCTAAAAAGAAAAATAGACTTAATTGAGATAAATCCTGTCTTCACCCTTGTGAGCCGGCGCGGCGCGACGAATGGCCCGGGGCGCCGCCGGCTTTACTCTTACTTAAGTAAAGTAAGTCAGTCGCCGCGATATTAAGCATTCATTAGATTGAGACCCTTACATGAATCTCTAACTTTATTGTTTAACTATATTGATTTGTTTATTAGAACATTATTATTTAAAGTCTTACGTCCTTGGGGTAAACCAGCTATGGCAAAAAGTGTAATTGCTACCCAGTTGCAAAACTGATAAGTACCAAGTATGGCCAGGAGCCTACTGCGACTAGGCCCAAATTTCGGCAGTTCATAGCCTTTTCTACGTATAGGTTCTGAAAACATTATCTTCAAAGACTAGAATAAGGTTATCCAATTGCTTTGTGAATTAATGAAAATGAAAAAATTTTTTTTTTGTTTTACATATGGTTTAAGTGTATATTTATTACATAATACACATATTATAAAGCAGTATTTTGTTCCGATAACTCTTTAATACGAACTGTTTATTTCCATTAGAAAAATACTAATATAATCTAAATAAAGACTTTCAATTTCAAGTAACAATTAAAAATCATATAAGACGAAAATTCAAAAACAAATAAGAAATACTTCTTCATGATCCTTTTTAAATGACTTTAAAAAAGGCGGTTCGCAATTCGATTGTATTTTGTTTTTGTATGTTTGTTACCTCAGAACGACGTCATTTTCGAATCGATTTCAAAGATGTTTCTTTTGTTGAAAAGGAACATGGACAAGTTGGTCCCATTTAATTTTGAATATCATTAGACCTTGGGTTTCGAAGATATACCAAAATTATACATGTGTCAAAAAGTTGTTATTGTCATTACCATGGCAACTGATATTGTAAACGATGCTTCTTTCTGTTTCTTATAAAAATCCTAAAAATAATTATATTATATATTGGAAGTCGGTTTTGGTTTTGTTAAAAAAAACGTTAAAATATTATATCTTATCAATTTCATTTTGTTTTATGGGTATTGTTTTATTTGTAAATTTTTTCGTTATTGACTAATAGATATATAGATAGGATAAATTAATGGAACTCGAAGTTTATATGTATATCACATACCTATACTTTTTTAATAACTATATATTATACTAGCTGTTGTCCGCAACTTCGTCCACGTTTAATTCAATATTGATATATTTTTATGTAAACATATACATATATCTGGGTGAAAAACGTTCCGCGGAAACCGTACATTTTTCCAGGATGAAAGCCTAAGTGATGTTCCAGACTATAATCTATCTCTGTGCCAAATTTTGTCCAGTTCTGGTCAGATGGTGTAGAGTTACGTGGTGACAAACGTCCATCCAAACATTCACATTTATAATTTATAGTATAATATTTTTTTTTACCCTCAGTAATTTTTTTTGTAATAAATACTATCCTATATCCTACCCAGTACCTTAAGTAATATGTGCACAAATTTTAATGATGATCGGTTAAATAGGTTTTACAATATATCTTAATCAATATCTTTAGTCGTGTATCGTAATTCTTTTTAAATTAAGTATTACCTAACCTAAATAAATAAAAAATAAAATAAATAACCATTTTATTGCCAAAAAAAAACAAATACACAAACGTAACCTAACAAAGTGCATAACAAAATAAGAGACAGAATCTTGAATTACGCCCATTTTTACCATCGACTAATAGATTTAAGGAGGAGGAGGAGGTAAAGAAATTTAAGTTTCAGTTTAATCACTGAAACTTAAATTTTGCCAAATGTTACCTAAATCTTAGGACACCCTTAAAAGATATGATTAAGAAAAGAGTAAGATTATCCAAGGATACTTAATTATTATTGGAGTAAAAAAGAACATATTTTGAAAATCCTGATAACAGGTGTGAATATTAATTTTTAAATTTACCAAATCCCATTTTTTATTATTTTATGCAATCTAGCAACCTAACGAAGCAACATTGTAAAAATTTTAAAAGTTAATTTTTTACCCTCTTTGTAATAAACACGCAATCCCGTACAACCGAAACGTCCAGCCTAAGTTGAACCATGTTCAGTGCATTTGATAATATAGATCGAACGTCAACACATACACATTGTTATCATATACATTGGAAATTTCAAAATGTCTATTTTTAACTTTGTATTATCTTTGAACCATCGTCATTTTATAAACTAAAGTTTCATCCCAATCAACGAGTCATTTTATAGCATTTTTTCTGAAGAAATGTTTAATGTAACGCTTTAAATTGATATAACTTTTTTATTTATGGACTAATTTAGATGAAATAAAAAGTAAGTCTAACGATTAAAGCTAATTACTACACATTGGTGAAAACCGCATCCAAATCGGTTAAGCCGTTTCTGAGATTAGCGCGCACAATGTAACAGACAAACAGACATACAGACTTTAAGAGATTTTAAAAATCGTTGATTTGAGCATTGGTAAATACCCCCTTTAATAGTTTTGCTAATTTATTACATTGCAACAGCGTAAGGACAAGGAAAGATGAAAACGAGGATTTATCTTTTAAATACCGAGTGAGAATCCATGTCTTAAACACAAAATACCGAGATAAAATCGTCCAAAATATAAAATTATTTAATGGTGCAGGCTTACGGCACCACACATTAACTCCGAAAAGTAAAGTATAATAGTTTGATAATTCTGTAGGAGTAATTGATTGTAAGAGGGTAGAATATGTTTTCATACCCACGCCAAAAATAAGCAGGATTTTAAATTATAAAATGGGTCTTTTGCACAAGGGCCGCTACTTTTTAAGCAATTAGAATGCATAGGCGGATATTATCACTCTTTTGTGATAGGAGTGCTACAATATGTAATTATAACAATGATTTTAGTAGCTAAAACGACAGCGTTTGTCTGTGAATTAAAATAAATTTTTGTTCCTACAGCAGGTAACACTAGAATTAAATTCAGGCTATCTAATTACATTAACAATAATATTCTAAATAATGACATCTTAAAAATCGAACATTAAATTCGATTTTTAAGAAGTCATTAATGTATTTAGTTAAAAATATTGTACATTAATAAACGCTGCGGCAGACGTCTGCGGTCGTCTAGCTTGTGCATAATCGGATGTAATGCGATAAGATCGAAGCCGCTATACTCCGGGCACTGTGGCACGCGGTCGACAAATTAATATAACACAAACACAATGTGAGCCGTATTATGAATTAGTTCACGTGTTATTTTTCAAATAACTTATATAATTTAGAAATAACGATTACTGACTATCCCAAAGATAGTCAGTAATCGTTATTTCAATTCACTCTAGCTTCCAAATGAAGGCAAGCACAATTCAGACAACATCGAACCTGCGATTAAATGAAGCGTTGAACTCGAAAAAAGTCATTACTACTTTGTCTTCTAGTTCTAATTAATTTCTGAAAGATAGTCGCTTCGCACTTAGCAAACAGTTCTTCGACGAACTTAATCCTCATCCGTTCTGTTTGTCAATGTTCCGCCAGAACGGCTTTCCCTGTCCAGTGCCACTTTTGTCTGTTTCCTTTATTCTTGTTTAGGAATGATGGGGTCAATATAAGTTGAAGTAACTTGTAACCAAGCACCGTGCCGAAGCAGTTGTCACATGTATTCTATTTTGCGCTTTTAGACGGTGTGCATGAACTTCTACTCTCTCCTATAGTATTATTATGAAGTCGCGTCCTGCAGTAGTCCTATTATTATGTTCTTTAGCTTCACCGTCTATTAGCTACATTGTAAGATATGTAACGTCGCAGTTGCGCTTCTGAGAGATGAACCGCTGACATTAATCTAGATGCTACAGGTCAATCATTGTTTTTATGCAGTATATGTTTGATTGCATTGGCAGAGGTAAAGAATTAAGGTAACATAACCCACTTATCAGTGTGACAGGTAGGGTCAGTGTTGCCATGTCAATCAATCGGATTATATTTACTAGCCTTTAGTTTTAGAAAGTGATGACAGCAGGGTCCGAAGATTTGAATACATTAATTTTAAGTCATTTGACAACTGCAATGCTTAGCTTTGTTTACGCTATTTATGTCTAATTTTTATAGCTAATAATTACCAATAAGTCTTTTGAATTCTGCAACGTTATTCAAATATTAACTAGACAAAAGACTTTTGGGATCTAAAGATAGTAAATAGTCAATTTTTAGAATTTTTAAACAATATAATATATGTTACGTCTTATGAAGTTTTAGTAAATTCACTTGAATAATACTAAAATTTCATCTTTGTATTTCTATGTTCTTAAAACATAAAATAGTTTGAATGTAAATTCTGCTGCTGGTAAAAGCAGCAGAATTTACATTCAAACAAACACGTTCACTCACCGAAAAGATCGTGTGCTCTGTGGAACGGCGTGTGCGCCAAGTGGTGCAGCTGCAGCGGTGGCACGGCGGGCGGCGGCCGCGGCGCCAGGATGCTGTCGATGGTGAAAAGCGGCGCGGGCGGCCGCTCCGGCAGCGCACCGCCCAGCAGCAGCGCCGTGCTCAGCAGCGCTGGCGCCTCGCGCGGCCACGCGCCCTGCGCGCCCATGCCCTCGCGCGCCACACTGACCTACCGCCTCGCACCGTCACGCAGCACAACACGTAGGGGTCCCGTCGCACAAACCGTCACGTGGGACGCGGCACGCTTGTCACGTTAATACAACTATGCATCACGATCGCACTGTGTCACTCCGGTGTAGGTGCAGCGTGATCGGCGCGGTGCCGATGCCGGCTACTAGCGGGACATGTACGCGTGATGTGATTGCCGATAAGCCGTGTTAGTGATCTGCGATGGGCCAGCTGGCCCGGGGTGTGGGGTGCGGGGCGGGGCGGGCAGGCGAGGGGCGTGCCGCTCCAGGCCCCGCCCCTGTCCCGGCTTAATGGTACTGACAATACGACGCTCCCGAACACTCATAAATGATAATAGTATCTCATCCCTACATCTCCGTGTAAGCACTTTATATTGTTTGTTGTAGATATCGTTATATCTTTTAACGCGATAAACGAGATGGTCCAGTAAATAGAGTCAAATTGTACATGTTTATTACAATATGAAACTTTTTTAAATTTATCATGCCCAAATTTATATAAATTTCTAATATGCATATCTTTAGTAGTAGTAAATATGTATATGATCAAAAATAATAGAAGTAAAATAAAAGAGAACATTTTATTCCTTATATACTTATTAACTAACAAATTACTTATTGGATAATCAAATTTGATTCTCAAAATAAATGTTGGGAATCGTTACATAGGTTCTCGTAAATAGATAGGTATTGTAAAAACAAGCGTTTTAAAGTTAAAGTAATGAAAATTTTGTACGTATTCTCAGTTGTGATGAAAAAAATGTTTCTATTTATCTACAACTACAAAAAAAGGCAGCAAGTAGGAGGAGGTCGGAATAGCAACAGAGTTTTACAGGGAGTTATATTCAAGTAAAACAACTGCCACTATAAAAACTGACTTATCAAGCGAGGAGGTTATCCCTAAAGTATTACAAAGATAAGTAGAAAAGGCCATCGAAACTCAGAAAAGAAATAAATCCCCAGGACAAGACAACGTTAGTCATGAGTTTTTGATTCTAAACAAGAAAGATCTAGTCCCAATTCTGACATACCTATTTAATGACGTGATAACGACCGAAATCATTCCGAAGCAGTGGCTGAACTCGACAATAACACTTATTCACAAAACGACGTGAAAAATGACATATCTAACTATAGGCTTATAAGCTTAATGTCTAATGTATATGAAGTCTTTTCCAAAATTATACTTAGCCGAATAACTATAAAATTGGACGAATATCAACCACGGGAAGAGGCCAGATTCCGAAGCGGATTTTCGACGTTAGATCACATACACGTTGTCAAGCAACTTATTGAAAAGAGTAATGAATATGGCATCCCCTTCTACTGTTGTTTTGTTAATTACTCCAAAGAATTCGACTCTCTAGAACATCCAAAATCTGGGAAGCCCTTAACAACCAAGGCATAGAGAAAAAGTACATTAAGTTAATCAAAAGTATATATAAAACAGCTCAGCAAAAGTAAAATTAGAACGAGAAGGACAAGTCATTTTAATTAAAAGAGGAGTGCGGCAGGGAGATCCGCTATCACCCAAACTCTTTTCATCAGTCTTAGAAGATATCTTTAGATTATTAGAATATCAAAACTATGGCCTAAACACCAACGACGAAAATTTGACTCATTTGAGATTTGCGGACGAATCGGCAACGCTTGGAAGAGGTACTGGATGCTAAAAGAGGTTATGAAAAGCGAAGAAATGAGTATAAAAATAAAGCGGAACTCTTTAATGCGTGTGTGCTCCCTGTTTTAACTTACGGTTGTCAAACTTAGCCTCCTACATAATAACATTACAGGAAGTTCACTTGGAGTCTCCAAGTCTGCCAAAGATCTATGGAGAGAAGTATGCAAAACGTCAGAAAATCAGCTAAAATAAAAAGTACAAATATTACAAAAACAACGGGATTAACAAACGTCAACACGATTGTTAAACAATTTATGTGGAGATGGACAGGATATACGCGGCCCAGATAAATGGAGCAAAGTAATTAACTTCTGGTATCCTAAAAGTGGCAAAAGGAAGCGTGGGAGACCGATTAAAAGATGGGTA
>DWLR01002404.1:0-15537 GCA_018246295.1 Papilio alexanor hazarajatica | reverse complement strand
GGTGCGGTATATTACTGTCGCGTTTAAGACCAGATTCAGATTATGTATTTAGCTACCTCCCAAATCGATTTTCACAATTGCAAAGCGAGGTTTAAACAACTTACTTTAAATTGGTTTAAAGGCTGTGGGGATATAAGATTTAAAGCAGTGTTTAATTTTCTCTCTCTTTTTCTCGACGAAATGGTTAAATTAAATAGTAAGATAATTAAAGTTTAAAGTAAATTAGTTACAACATTTTCTAATATCCTTAAAAACATGTTAAATAATTATATTTATTGTCAAAATAATCGAAGTATTTATCTAAATCTTTTTTTATCTAAATCATTTGTATTTTGCTTCAGGTGGCTTTTGTCAACGTGCGCACAACATTGCAAAGAGTGCTGAATAATTCATTGTCAAATTTAACCACGTCCCTAATTCTCGCCACCCGCGATGCGATGCTATTGAATATACGAAAGATGTCACCAAATAACAAATCAAAAAGTCAATAATGTTATAAAAATTTACTCGCTTTAAATATATCAATTACATATTTCGAAAATTCGAGAATTCTCTTAGAAAACACAGAATTGAGTCTCCTTGCATTACAATCAATTATAAAACCATTCAGATTTTTTGATAAGACATTTGAATTAGAATGGAAACAAGCGAATTATTAATTAGAATTTTTTTCAGTATAAATGTAGAAATGAAAATGAAAAAATAAAATACAAATGAAGTAGCTTGTAGAATCTTGGAAAGTTGGTGTTGTGTAATAAAGACGACTAAAATTCAAATAAGATGTGGAAAATAGTTGCGTATGTAATCAAAACAACTCTATTGTATATTATATTGGTGACATCTTTCGCGATTTTGGTGGTTGGGACAGGCGAATGGAGCGAAGACGCTGAAGATTTGGGTAAGACATTTTATCTCTTATAACATTGTATATTATGTTATGTTGTGTACAGTTCAATATATGTTTGTATTTAATTCATTTACGTTGCATTTCACCTCAATTGATTGATTTTATTCCTGCAGCAACTGACGTCCAAACTATTTTTTTACTAAAAAAAATTATAGCACAGCCTATAAAAATATTAAATAAATAATTACATTAATTGCAAGTTACACGATTGTCATACTATAATGAAATTAATTGGTTATTGTTTCTTTTACTTTTAAAGCACTGAAAGCAGTTAATTGTGGCAAAATTTAAAAACAGATTTTTACTTCTATATCCATTTTCATTATAATATCAATTTTTAGCATCTTATGAATCAAGTCCAATATTGCATCGAGTTTAAAACTTTGTAGTGTGCAATATGTGTTATTGTTATTTTTTTTGTTTTTATGTAAGAAAAAAATAAAGTAAGATCATCAGTTCATTCAACCTTTATTTTTATCAACATTTGTTTAAACAAGAGAAAAACTATAACTTGGTTGTGGTGGCTTGTGAGATTGCAAATATTTGTTTGTGATAATTACGAGGTGAAGAAAACGGATACGCTGTTTGTGAAAAAAATTCATATCTACTCCGTAAAGTGTGTTAATTAGCGGGCTGATTACTTTACCCCTTCTGCTAGGTCAACATTCGGTCTAATAAGAAAGCTATTTTAGGCGGCAAGCAAGCAAGCTGTTTGCCTTATATTATGTGATCACTTCCACCCACGGGCAAAGTATACAAAAAAAAAGAATAGGAGGGAGAGATATACGGCCTTCAGCACGTTGATTGCTAGACGAATAGATTTGACTTTATCAAATTGAAGTTTTATTTAGAAAAGTAAAATAAAGATGTTTAAAAACTGTTCGATTTCAATTTTAAAAATGATTATCCTTAGAATCTTTGTAAGAAAATTTATAGTTATGTTTTGAAAACGTTCCATTACCATGAGTATACTGTAAGTAGAACCAATCAATAGTTCGCGGATAAATAGACTTTTCTGAAAGTTCTTTGTTTTATTCAGTTACCTTCAACTGCCATTGACTGTTTTGTTATTTGATTAAGTGTTACCTATGTTTTGTATTTGGATAACTCAATTTAGTCTCACAACTAAAGTTAGTCTTTTCTTATCTCATATCTAAATATAATATTATAAATTTTAAACCTCTGTGCATAGCACTTTGATTTGGTAATCAATAAATTCACATTATGAAAAAGCAAAACAATATAATCACAGCGCAATGCGTATATTAGAGAAGGCAAAAAACACGGATTTCTACTTTGTAAGATCCTTTAATCACCTTGTTACGTGTTAAAGTATTTCACTCAATAAAAGGGAATATCTGTGTTTCTGTTAAAAATGCAGATACGCACTTTTTAATAGAATAAAATACCATTGTAAAACGGCATAAAACGCCCTTTTAACTTAATAGTTTTTATATAAATTCTTTCTATTTCTTACAACAATATTCATTGTCGAATTGGCGAAATTCACGTGGAAAATTCTAAACTTAAAACGGAAACAACACCGTTAGAAAAATAAAAGTGAAGAAAAGAGGTTCTTATATCAATTTTCTTTACATACATAAATATAAAAGTATTGGTAGTATTTTCTTTACATACATGCTGATTGGGTTTTCCTATAGCTTTCATTTTGGCGACAAGAGCATCTTGCATCTTATAAAGCCAACTGAATTATTATATATGACAGGCATATATATATATATATATATATATGTGTGTGTGTGTATATGCGTGTTATTTGAAAGTCAAATTAAAGATGGTATTAAAAATATTTCTTACATTAAAGTTGTCTACATTCCAATAAAGGAATTTTTGCTGTTGAAATGTCAAAATTAGTGTGAAATTTAAAGGAATTTGTAAAACTTGGCAAAGTATTTAAACAATAAAATTTTCAACAAGCAAAAGACGAAAGTAAGGATTTCCAGCTGTCACAGCCAGATTTCCATAACCATTGCAGCAATTCCCAGTATGTTAGACGTCGCACGTTGGCGGCAAGCCAAATAATTACTTTGTCTCGTCAAGAGCCTTCCTCCCACTGATGGGACTTGAATCTTTCTCGTATAACTCTTAAACATATTCAAATTGTTGCTCTTTGCATTTAATACAGCTGGTAACGTTAAATTATCTTTTGGTGCGATTCATCAAAATAAATACGAAACGTTTTAAAAGCGTAGCTGTTAAACTGCATTTTTTGGTATTTGAAACATTATCACTTTATTTTAATCAAAGTGATATTTTTTATTTGTTAATTAATGTTAAATTTTAATATATTTAGCAACCCAAACGTTCTAAATAAAATATACTACGGTGTATAAATAATAAATAAATAAAACAAAATATTCTGACATAAACCTTCATCAAAATATATCGATGATCTATTCAAAGAAGTATAAGGAAAGAAGTTGTGTAACAGACTAGGGCTAGGAATTTTGACGTACCAAAAGATAATGTGTTAATAAGGTAATTTGAATGGAAAATTGAAGGTATGTATGTAAAAGCACCTATGTATGTAATATATAATATAATAAATACGTATGCACAATAAAATATACTTAGATGAAATATTTTGAAGCATGACAAACCTGGGCTGTATAAAATATTAAAGCTTCAGTAACAACGATAAATTAAAAGGTATTCTGGACATTTAAGTCACTTAAGCTAAAATAATTATTTTGGACGAATATATGGCAACCTTCAACAGCATTTAAATGAAGTTCGAGTCGGGAGGACCGGTGACGCCGCATATTTGTTTGGAGAATATGTGCGAGTTAAACCGGCGTAAATTAATTACACGTTTGGTCGCTATAATTACGTACTACATGTTCTGCTTATGTGACTAGACACGGAGCGCTTCATTATTGTGTAGCATCAATAAAACGTATCGTATTTTTTTTCATAAAAGAAAAATATTACACCAACAAAAATATTTTTAACAAATAAACCTCTATAATTACTAATTTTAAAGTAATAAATAAATATCAGTATAAGGTAGTATGACTTAATACAGAATACCTCGTTTTTATGTTACATTGACAAAAAATATTCTTTTATGGAAATTGATAAAATGATAGTTCAAAAACATATTTAGAAAAAACATGAAATGATTAGCAAAAAAAATGTATCCAAGAAAATGTGAGAAACGTCCACCTAAAATATTTAAGTTGTCCAATATGATCAACAATATTTATCTAGTAAGTAGTTATTCAGATATTTAAAGATAGATAATAAAAATAGAGTTTAAAGGAAAAGATAGTTAAAACAAATTACGTATGAATATAGGCTTCAAATAGTCACAATACAAATATAAAGTATACAGATCTAAAAAGATATGGCATTTAATAAAACTGCGACAAAATCAGAGGTTACTGTATTTTTTCTACGTCACTTGTAAAACCCTATTCTGAAATAAAATTGGAATTGCAAAAGGTCGTATGGCAATCGGAATAAATTCCTTTTTGTTTCCAATGAAATGGCCAATGCTATTCCCGGCTATTTGTGCGGCATCAGTCAAGTGTCGACAACCTGTGGACGACTTTGAAATACGGTTTTGTATTCTTCAAAATATCTTGTTAATTTTTAATACTATGTTTGAAATACCAACATTACCACCTTATATTTCAAATAAAAGTTATACATGTACTGTAAAATACTAGGAACGTACATGTTATATTTAAAAATATGAACAACAGAATCGTACGAAAAGAATGGTATCTTCAGTCATCAGAACAATGACGTGTTTTTTTTAAAAATAAACTGCAATCATTAAATGAACTGCGGCCAAGAACTATAATTATCAAAAGACCTTAAGAGCTTTACTAATAATTTGTATCTAAATGATCCATCCTAAACACTATCACACTTAAATTATAAACAAACAGAAATATGTATATATTTATGTGATAGTCATTGTGTAACGTATAGCTTTTTCGTATCTATATTGTGTCCGAATAACCGTAGTATTGTGTAGCCCCGTAGTATATTGTGTAGCGCTGTTGCGCTGTAGCACCGACGTAGCAGAACCGTAGACATATGATAAAGACAGTTTAGTAAAAGTTTATTAAATTTATTTTCCTTGCAGCAATAAATTACATAAAATCCCTGACTACTCAAAGATATACAACACGTAAAAGGTGAGTTGATTAGCAATAATCTTTTAAGCCTTTTTATGAAAAACAAAACCGACAAAAAATTAGAAATACAAAAAAGTTCCATTTACAATATCAATTGCATTGCTGTTCTTGAAAATAACAACATTTTGACACATGTTATCATTATATTACCGAAATTAATATACGCAGAATCAAATTACAAAAAAAAACAGCGAGGTAAATAAGAGATGTAGGCGTGCAAAGCCCCCGCGGCTTGAAGGCAAAACCTAGCTTTATTTATAAGTCGTATTTAGCCACAATTTGTCTCATTATAAATCAATTAAAACGAAACAGGGCTTGCCTTAAATCTACTTGTATCTCTATTTTCGATATATCTTCGTAACCCAAGGCTCAATACCATTCAAAATTTAAGTGAACTGAGTTGCGAATGTCGTCTTTCCAAAATTGGAATTTTTTTGGAAATCTAATTATGAATGACGAAATTCTGAATTAATAAAAAAAATGTAGCCGAATTGACATTCTCTTCCCTTATAGTAACTTAATTAATAAAATTGTTTCTCATGTTCATATTTCTAGGAGCATACAGATCATTCCGACTAACTTAAATAAAAATACTGACGAAGATATTTTATAAATGACATTCTCATAACTGGCGTATTTGTCTACAGAAAAGAATGAAAAGCAAACCCAATATAAATGTATTAAGCATTGTGTCCAAGCCTTTCTGGTTAGACGAAACACAGTTATGCGGCTTAAGATAAATGGACCGTTTACCGTAACTGTCCATTCGCGAGTACATTTCACAGGGAATGTGTATACACAAACAAAATTATACACCGCACAGAGTTACATTTTTAGCGGTCGTATTCTGGTTGAAGTTACTTCTTTATTGACTTCAAGATGCAATTCAATATTACATGGTATTTCAAAACAATTATATATTAGGTCCTTGCATATGAAACATTTAAATTTTGTTGAAGGTTCAAGCTCATTGCGTATGAAGTTTAAAATAGGTCAGAATCTGTGTTTCAAAACCGTACTGTTAAATCATGTTAAACTGTTGTGACACACAAAGCTACCTAATGATGTATACTTTTAACTTTAACCCGCTCGATAACGATTTATCTTAGGATCTATCGCTTTGTGATTTTAAATTATGGGAACGATCGATTACTACATACCTTGTATGTGTACGAAAATACGGATATGTATTGATACTGATATCCCCGGAAAACCAACAAATACGTAAGTAGCTGAGTTGTTAGTAGCTTGTATTAAAAATTGAAGACTTTCGCTTAGGTTAAATCGACCCGAAAGCCGATATCAGTGAAGACTTTGCAACTGCAATCTCGAAGTACATTTCAATGTACCTATATCAATACGACTTGTATGTTAAAATATAAAACAAACAGAAATTTCTATGGAAAACTTTAAAATACGAAACAAAAGAAAACACTGGAATTTATTTCACTCTTTCAAGTTGCATACAAGTTTGTATGGGCGGAACGTGCCACGGTAGTTGAGTGTTGGTTTTGAATATCAATAGATCGTGTGAGTGCTTCAAACAAAGAGCATATATGTTTGATGAGCCAATTGGAATTGGATATGTTAAAGCAAAATCCGAGAGTTTACACACCTTATTTTACTTGTAAAACTAAAATTTTTTGATTTAATTTTAGTATTTGTAAATTACATATTACACAGAGTAGTGGAATTTTTTTATGTCAAAAATAAAAGAAATTATTTCTCAGTAAAATACTGTATACGCAAATCACTTTCGCCTTATAGGTTTCGCTTTAACAGTAATAGAGTCCGCAACAACAACATCTATTCCACGAATAGTCCGCCTGAAGCGTGAAATACCACGACCTCATAAAAGATAGGCGTGAAGTAGAACTATTCTGCGCTTCATCTGAACAGCTAGGTGCCGGATGCCTAATTTTAGTGAAAAGGGAAAAAGGATTTGTCGGGAAAGTGGATAAATAGCAGAAGGAAATCTGTATCGATCTTCTTCTCTGTCTATTAAAGGCAGGTAACACATCTGCAACACGTAAATGCTTGTTGCAGATGTTTATGGATAGTGGTCACACAGGTGACAGCTTGCTCGTTTACCACCGTGTTGTATAAAAAATACGTTACTATACCGCCTTAATTGACTTCTCGTAAACTTATTCGTTACGTCACGCACTAACTCCGTACGTAAGAAACTACTCACAGCTCTATTGGTTCGAACACGCTATGTAACGTCGCACACATACCAAACATATTCT
The DNA here is from genome assembly GCA_018246295.1 of Papilio alexanor hazarajatica. Lineage (NCBI taxonomy): Eukaryota > Metazoa > Arthropoda > Insecta > Lepidoptera > Papilionidae > Papilio > Papilio alexanor. The sequence goes on along the minus strand of DWLR01002404.1, from coordinate 8,212 downwards.
TTGGTTGACGTGAAATTATTGTACGCCTCTAATAAGAAATTGAAAATTCACTAGGAATGAAGGTCTAAGAAAAAGAAATGCAAGCAAAGAGATAACTACTATTCAATAAAATATGTCCATGGGTAGTTTTCACGGATACCTAATATGTATGTATTATATTAATACAAATGTTGTATTTTGAATAATCAAATATCGGATTACTAATATGTACATAAAATACTCTTACAACTAAATATCACGTCCACTACATATAATAGTTTTTTTTTCTACTAGAAGCTCAAGGCACGATGTGGTTTCAATGTGTCTAAGCTAATTTAGTTGCTATACCGGAGATGGTCTGTAGCACATTGTTTCCTTTGAACTTCAAGTGTACTCATTTCATTAAAATTAACATATATGGTACAGAACCCGCACTTCTGCGTAATTAATAGAACCAATATAACACAGACTATACTGAATACGTAATAAAATAAAAATGAATACTCTTTCTATTGAAACATTTTAAATGAATGAGATCGTATTGTCTCGAGTATATATATATTATGTCCTAAACTTTCATATATCCTAGACTCAACTGTAGTCCATACTGCATCTGGTTTTGCCGCCTGCCTGATGCCAACCTTCTTTAGGAATATAAATACTTATATAAGATAATTAATATGATATTATAAAATAGTACAAAATACAAATAGTACAAAATTAGAATTGAATTGATTATTATATTATTTCATATTTAGAAATATTTAAGACATATATGTATATATATAAAGAACATTTAACTATTAGTATATAATATTATATTACACTTTAATGTTAACATTTAAAACAATAATTATTATAGTTTTCGTTATTATTAGTCACGTTTTTCATAAACAAGTTTAATGAAAACTATTTCCAATAAACGACTGTAATTTTTGACATTGACAATATTCTTCTGTAAGTTAATTAATTAAAATATTAACATAATATTTTAAAATATAAAGAATCAAACACAAAAAATAAATAAATCAACGAGTCTTTTGATAAAGAACTATAAACAAGCAAGAAAATAAATTGGCTAATTATTTATTAATTTATTCCAAGTTCTACTACCTCTAATATAAACAAGCTAAAATATTTTTAGTTGACAAAAAAAAAACTATTTACTTTTTAAATATAGCAATCAGCCTAATAATATTTAATAGCAATCCACCTCATTGACCATGGGGAGGACAGGCCACCCCATTGATCGCATCATTGGTGGGGAAAATGTGCCATAATCGCCACGCAGGCAGGCGGGTTGGCGATCGCACTTTGTTTCACCATACTAAGAAAAGGACGCTGCTGCCCGTCCTTCGGTGGTCTTTACATTCAGATTCAAGACAAACAGACATGTTCATGCACACAAATGTTTGTCTTGGGTGGAAATCGAACCCACGACCTGCGGCGTGAAACGCAAGTGTCTTGCCACTGCGCCAACCGGTAAGTCGGTTTAATGACAATATGACCCAATATTACATTTATTGTTAATTATTCTAACTTAAAATTTATTAGCAGTTGTCTGTAGGTGAGAGTCAAAAAGAATTTACTAAAATTTGAACTATTCAAGTCAAATTCGACCAATAAAAGGGCTTAATTGATTATGAAGGTTAAGAAAACAGACGCGCATTTTCTGAATTGCCGTTCCAGCTCATTTAGTTCAAGAAACGCTAATTAATGTCCTTTGAAGTATTCACGAAGCCATTCCGTCGTATCGCAGCCCGCTCTGCATCTTAATTATGCCGAACACTAAATTTTAAATCAGGACGTAATTAAATAATCACGTTAATTTACTTTCGCTTGTTTCAATTTTATTGGAAGCTTTGTGTTTTTTTTTTGTGTAAAAAATTATATTACAATCACTTAGCTTATTTGCGTAAGGCGAATAAAAATTATTTGTGTCCACCTATTTGAAAATTATTTTTATTGAAAGCACTTACAGTTTGGAACTACATTTGAAACTACGTAGTATCAAATACGGATCCCTTTGTTTGATACAAAATGGTGTCTTGGGGTTAAATGATCGTTTCAATGGAAATGCTGTAATTTAAAACAAATTGTTGAAAATCTGCCACAGTCAATTATTCTGTCCCTGTGGTACACATTTTGACAACGTCCAAACAAGCAAATGCCTGTGTCTATATAATATCAGTAATAAAATAAATTGTTGCTCGCGATTTTATAATAATTAACCAAAAATTAAAGTAAAATACTTAAATTAGCTTTTATTACTCAGCATATTTAATATCTTGGATTATTTCCGTAGAAACAGAAAATTCAAAACTAAGCCTGGAAAAGATTCCGAAGTTATTTCCTCTTAAGATTCTCTTAGCCATTCCTGGGAAGCAATGCAATTAATTGAATATTTATAAATCTTTAATATTGAAGGCAATCGAGGTCAGTTATTTACTTGTTGTATGATCATAGGTATTTATTTGATTTATCATGTTTAATTGACAATGTGTACACTTCCATCGAGCCAACACCGTTGCGCTGTAAGGCAAAGTGTCTGACGTAGGTTTGTAGCGTAATTTTGTGGTATTCTGAAGTTTACTACCTTTGCTAATGATAAATAACATAGCTTTAGATTATTAACTTTCAAAGTTAATAATAACCATCTGGAGTTCGCAACAAAAAAGAAGTAATAATTAATTTATATAGTTATTAAGTTAAATACTGGAAAACATAATAACGCAATCCCTAATGTATTTATTCTAAAGTTAGAAATAAATTATAGAACTCAATAAATAGAAAATCACACAGATGTTACATTAGCTATTAGATATAGTTTTATGATGTGATGCTATTTTAACTTAACATGTGATTTTAAAATTAAAACAACTCAAAGCTAACACATTTAAAAAAGAATATAGTTTAAAGAAAAGAAAATGTGGAGATATTTTTTATAATTCCTTTGAAATCTATGGTAGACGTAGTTTCGCGTAACGTTACGTTACGATACGGGCAGGCCAAGCCAAGTTTCAATAGAGACGCAGCAATGAACTTATGAGAAAGATATCCAGTCAGACGTGCTTTGATAAACTGCCTTTTGTGCCCCATTGTGTCCGCCGGTATCACCAGCGACTCCGATGTGGGCTTGAATTACGACTTTATTCAGTAACCTATTATAAACAATTTCAATTTGAAGTTAAGAAACTTTGATAGAATTTTATCTACGAAATAAAATACCACGATAATGATCTAGCTAGCTGATATAATACCTAGGTGCTAACTTCTGTAATATATATCCTAATTAAAATCTAAATCAAAATTGAAAATGATAGGACTCCAAAAATTATATAACAGGCCAAATAAACAATACGTAATAATATATTATAACTTGGTGTAATGTAATGCACATAAAAACAAGCTTTAGGGTTGTTCACACAAATTCTTAATTTGGGTATCGACGAAGCAGAGAGATAAAACCGGTACCTGTTTAGCTTACATCGAATTCATAAAAACTCGAAGGTGATGGAGGGCAGTTCATCATCTCTCACAGCGAATAATATACAAAATGTAATTTTTTTTGCATATCATTTAAATATGTAGAAACTCCGCTCTATACGTAACCTGTATATAGAAACATATAGGTGCAAACAATCGTTATGAAACAGCATAAGTGAATTTTTGTATATATCTGAATATAAGTTCACAAATATTAAAGACAGCGACCTATATAATTATTTATAAAAAGGATTGACAATTCGCTTTAAAAAAAATCTAGTCTATCGGTAATCTATGAATATGTATGAATATGTTAATGCTATTAAAAACCGACAGATGAGTGACAAGATTTATTTTGGTCTGCGTTCAACAGTTTATACTTTAAGTAAATTATGGAGTATCTTCTTATTTATTCTATCATTCATTCGTCACGGGTCTTTAGAAAAGTTATGAATCTTTTCTAAAAGACCCGTGATCTATCATCATGGTTTTTTTTTTCATGATTCCGGTATCTCTATGATATATTCATAAAAGATATAGTATAAAGGTGAAATGAAATATTGTTTGTCTGACTCTGTAAAGAGAAATAAATAAACACCTTTCTCAATTTTTTTTTTCATAAGCTTCATCTCGATACGAAAACAAGTTAACATGTAAAAGTTGACAAAGATTTCTTTTAAGTCGAAACGTTTTTCGATATTGTTCGCACAAAGACGATTAGCACTTGAAGTTACTCGAACAATAAAAGACTTGAATACTGTTCAAATAGATAGCAAAGCTTTCAAACAGCTCCCCGGAAAATTCTGAATTCTAAAAGAAGTCATTAGCGAAGCGGGAGTGAACTTTCTTGCCCTGGAGGTATTAAATATTTCCACAACTTAGCAGAACAATAATAAAATTATGTTTTATTTGATCTGTCACTTAAATATTGTTCCGTTGAAATGTAATTTTATAATAAACATAATAAAGGTTTTAATAATTTATTTATTAATAATAAATAGTGTCTTACTACGTAATCAGTAGTGCAGTATTGATCAATATATATGTATGTTTACCACAAGAATTGAGGACCCCTTCAAGATCGTTTGAAATGTATAGTATCTGGGGTATTATATTTATTTACTCATTACATTGCTACAATTACTATATATTGTGTGTTTAGTGATTTTTATTGTATTGTAAATTACATGGTAAATTACACTTATAAGTTGAATATAAATATGTCAAACTTTTCTTCTTAGACGGACTGACCGACCAGTCGGCGCAATGACAAGACACTTGCCTTTCACGCCGCATCTCATGGGTTCGATTCCCACACAAGACAAACATTTGTGTACATGAACATGTCTGTTTGTCTTGAGTCTGTATGTAAAAGATCACCGGAGGACGGGCAGCAGCGTCCTTTTCCCGTCCCGCCTGCCAAGCGTGGTGATTATGGCACATTCCCCCCATAGATGCGATGCGGGGAGGCCTAAGTCTAGCAGTGGGCGATCATAGACTGAGGTGTCTTCTTAGACAAATTCAGGTTCCTTACGACTTTGTCCATAGTTCCATTCATTTTATTCCCGCAGCCATTCTTCGTTTTATATCTTAAAATTATAAGACTAATTCAAGTTTATGCAGATGACATCTGATGGAGTTTTATTTTGACATCAATATTTTTAAGCGTATTTTACTGGTATAACGTAAATAATTTAAAGATCATGTCGTTACCATTGCGCCGTAAGGGGCAACATGTATTTCACGCGCCACAATTTCACTATACGTAATGTTCAATAAAAAAGACTATTTCTTGCGGTCCCCGGGACTATAACTGTGAGGAAGGAAGACATTGGAGTGACGTTAGTTTGATATATGAGAGGCGGCCTTTGTGCGTTCGTCGTTAATACGGAAACACAATGCGACGCCGCCAGCCTCAGAGTAGTTACCGACTCAAGAATGCCGCGCCCTGCGAGCACGCAACAGATCTCACACTTAATATAACTTATATAAAATTAACTAGCTGTTGCTCGCGATTCCGTCCGCCTAATTACTTTGATAATTTGCATTAAGAAATAAAAAATAATAATATAAAGAAATAAAATTAAATTTTGGGAGAATAACTTCAACAGTATCTTATTTTATGAATAATTTTACCGCTTGATATTTTAGTGCAAACGATGGATTTTTTATAAAACACAACACTCACGCTCGTAACAAAGGGGGTAAAGTAGTGAGGATTTCCATTTGGCGCGGACTTGGCATACCTATCTCGCCTCTTCTAAGTCCCTACATCTATGCATACATGCTATTTTAATACTATTGATTAAATGAAATGTAAATTTTCATATCAATATATTCAGTTTAATTTTCTATACCACAATATTCGAAGCTCTGAACTCTTGCTCTAAATTCACAGATTTGCTATTTGATTGTTGACATATAGGACTGTAGTTTTAGCATAAACTAATGGATTAAACCACGAGAAATTGTAAATATTTATTCAAATATGTGTATTTCTGAAGTATATTTATGGATGTGTTAATAAGTTATTAAAATATTATCTACCGGAAAATTAAATGTGATATTTGCTATTCAAAGTTAAGTAATAGTTTAGTGTAAAAATGATACATTAGTTTTTTTTTGAACTATTGTACTCATATGATATTCACCAGTACCAAATAACTTAATAAGTGATAAAATTAGAACTTCAAGCGAAATTAATTCAATCCCACGTATCCCACTTTATTATATTTGGGTAAAAAAAAAATTGTTCGGTCTAGTTGGAATTTAACTAGAACGTAAGCGGTTCATGTTTTCCTTTATCAAAATAATGTTTAGTTTAAGTTATATACTTAAACTGTACTATAGGAATATCATTAAAAATGTTAAATTAAATGAAATGAACATTTTCCTATTTCTTAGAGGTGTATTTCACCATACAATAATAATTTAAAATAGCCTAGAGCGGTTTGGCACAGTCACAGTGCTCATAGCGGCAAGGTTTTGAACAAACGCTTAGGAAAGGAAATAATTGTATGCACATAATTATTTGTGCAACGCTTGCTTTGTTAGAACGGACACCGGGAACAAAGCGTAAAAGCGAGGCGTGAGGAGAGCGCTCTTGCGGTAGAGCACTATTGTTTCCTGGAAGAGTCATATCTTGTAAAATTTATATGTCAGAAGCGACAAATGTACTATTTACAAAGTGCTAGTCTTTTAGTATTGTCAATTCTTATTGGAAATCTATATCTGTAGAATATGAATGAACGGAAATTATTTTTTTAGTTCTTGTAGACTGATAAAGAATGCGACATTTGACGATAAGTCTCTACAAATTTGTAGAATAAAATATCCGAAACCACTGCTACTAAATGATGTAGTATGCGAAGTTTGACGTAAGTCCCAGCACTACATTGTACATTTTAAAGTGAATTAAAAGTACACTCTTTCTCCAATGAACATATTTTCTCCTATAGTAAAATACATATAATATTTAAAAACTCTATATGAAATGTATTATGTATGTACATATATATTATATGTATAATTTTGAATATGTATATGTGCTAGCCATGACTCTGAATAATAGGATTACAAATACATAACTTGTAAGGGAGTAGTGTGGCTTAACATAGGATGTTGTGGTTAAACTTAAGAAAGCTATACTTTGATGGTTTGGACATATTGAAAGTATGAGCAAAAGAATGTTCATATGAAAAAAATAGTGTAATGTTGGTAGTGGTTGTCATAGGCGAGCAGCTTATGTCGACCAGATTGATGAAATACTAATGAAAGGCGAAATTAAGAGCAACTATAACTAACGAGCATGATGCGTAGCTGTATGAATGTAGAAGAAGCGAGAGAGATGTGCCAGGATCATGCCAAAGGGAAATCCGTAATCTCTATCAACAATTATACTTATATACTTATTCAAGGATAAGAAGTGTATTGTACTTATTCCAGTCAAATGACATCTTCGTGCAGACGCGACGAAAACCGCGGGTGTTTCATTATACCGTTTTAATGACGTTAACAGAGCACGAGTAACGTCCGCCGAATTGAATACAGTATATAAACACAAATTAAGGAAAACCTAAACGCTATCATGATAGCACAGTCGTCAAAGATTCTTCTTACCGTCTTACTTAAAAAAATAAATCTTTGCGGTAACTTTAAATAATTTAACTGTAAATTTAATATAAATATTCAAATTAATAGTTAGTTTTCTCTATAGGTTTTAAACATAATATTAAAAAAATCATGTAAATGATCAATATCTTTTTAGACGTAACAGGATTTATCTTAAGACGTTTTGATGGATTTGTTGTATAAAATTATGTGTAGCGCTGTAGCTACAACCTATCTTATCAGCAGCATGTTTCGTCTTACAACTTAATATGATTGTTAACAATAATAATAATCATATCAACAACTTGATATGATTGTTAAATTGCGTAAACATATCCTAAAGGATGGTACGATTGACATTTGTCGGGCATGTCTTCGCCTCTGTGAGTCTATTAGACATATCGTTTCCGGTTGTTCTCGTCTTGCGGACGGTGCATACTTGCATAACCACTACCAAGTGGCCAAGATCATCCATCAGCAACTCGCCCTTAAATATATTACCAATACCAACCTTCACCAGTTCTGGAAAATAGCCATATCACGCTCTACTGGGACCGATATGTTATAACGGACAGGACTATTGTCGCCAATAGGCCTGACATCGTGATAATAGACCGATCTGAGAGTCGTGTAATGT
>DWLR01002403.1:0-15539 GCA_018246295.1 Papilio alexanor hazarajatica | reverse complement strand
AAAAAGGTTCTTTTGAGTGTGTGGTGGGGAATAAATGGAATTATTTACTGGGAACTCTTGCCAACTAACAGTACAATTACAGCTGAGATTTACTGTGACCAACTGGGTCGTATTGCGACTAGAACCGAACTCACTGACTTCTTCAATCAAAAACCGAAAGACTTCTCAGGGAAGGTATTATGTCTTTACCAATGCGTTGGCGACAGATGATAGAAAACGATGGTGCTTACATTATTGAAAAATAATTTTATTTAGTTCTCTAAAAAATTAAATAATCTTGTATTGTGAGATGGCGGGTTTATTAGTTGCCAACCTAATATTATCCAGTCTTTAAGTAAATATATAACAACCATCTTGCGTATTTGTTTTTCAGAAATGTACAATTCATAACACTAAGAAAAGGAATTGCTGGAACTAACAACTGTAGCGGCCGCTATCGGGCTATGGGACCTAGTCCCGCTGTTCAACATCTACCACGGCCGCCCGCACCTCATGATGTCTGCTATAAAAGCGAGGACCGACTTGTGTCGCGGTGCTCTAGTCTGCCTGCTGCGACACACCTGCCTCGTGCCAATACTTCTGGAAGAAGACGGACAGTGGCTGTTCGATTTTATCACAGAAAAATGCAATAACTTCGATACTAAACTTTTAAAGGTATATATTTCTTTCTTTACAGCATTTTTATGTCGCTGTCATGGTAGAAAGACAACTTTATAGTTATTTATTCCTTATTCTAATGAGCAACAACAACAACGCATAGCACACGCGGAAAGGAGACGGGATAAAGGAATAAGGTACCATATTCCACTGAAATGCAGCGTTAATTTAGCGGTGCTTTGTGTAGGGATTTATTTTTTGCTACTTTCACTTAGAACTATTATTTTTTTAGAGTGCTTATGTCTTTGGATGAATGCGGTGCAAGATCAGCTGCGGCCCGTGATGCGCGATTTGAAACAAGGGATAACTTCAATTCATGTGAGTGTATTAAATAGTTTACATAATTTTTTATGATTAATTGATTGCATGAAACAAAACGATTTCATCGAGTATTTTTATAAGGACTACATTAAAACTACATCAAATTAAATATAAATTTTTAAACCTGGTAAAAATGCAATTGGCAGAAGAAAATTGTAGTTACCAGAGTCAGTTAAGCTTACTAACTAAACATGTTTAATACTATGTAAAGTTCTTAAAGAAAAATAAAACGCGGAAATAATTATGCAAACAAAGATCTTTCATGTTGACAATTTTTAATTTACCTTTCCTTACTTATTCGTGACGCGTACTGATTGCGTACCGACTGCATGCTGATGGCATGCAGGCATATGGCTATGTAAAATATTGCTATTTACGAGAATACATTAAAATAAAGGGTTAAACTTCGTCGGGTTGAAAACGTCAGTTTATTTAAATAAAATAATTTCTTCAAAAACTTTTGTTATTCGCATAGAGTACTACAAGCTGGTAATGAAATATTGCAGTGCTAATTTCGTATGGGATTCGCGTTAAATTTTAAATGTAATAAACAAAACTCTTTGAACCAATTGTAATAAAGTAAACAATAGAAAATGTATATAAAAGTTATCAGAATTTTTATAAAGCGGGCCAAGTGGCCAGCTCTCAATCAAGATTGCTTTCAGCGAAAACCTGAGCGTTTCGCGTCTTGTGGACCAATGTGACCTTCAATAGCTACACAAAAGACACCTGCTAGGATGAATCCCATCACGAGAATAGAACGAATCAATGAACGACGTCGCGATATTTCTAAAATAAACATACTGCGAATTGAAACAATTGTAAAGTATTTTATGTTTAGCGTTTTTACCTCTGTAACCACTTAGGTTGTTATTTAATGAAGAAAATCATGTATAAGGAAGTCAAGCTGCTCAGTTTAGGAGGCGGATTGCCAAAGTATTTAAGAAGGCTTTTCTGTTATTAAAAAATAAATGTAATTATCCTTTGAAATAATGCAAGATATTTAGCGAATATAAATTGTTTCAGTAAGCAGGATAGTGAATCTTTGCTATGATATAAAAAAATTAAAAAAAACTAAAATTAATGACATTCTAAAGTTCCGAAAAAATGTACGCAGGTTAACATGTAATCTACGCGATTGTGTCCATTTTAATGTTACGCCACAGCAGCCCACGCGTTTCGTCTAAGATTCGGTTTAAGAAATTAACCAACCTTGTTTGTTCATTAAATTCAAGGCTGCGGATTTGTTGTTAATTCAGATTTTGGTGTACTTAGTCGTGTTATCTGTGCAATAAAAGCTCCGAGGAGATAATACTCCAACGCTAGAGCAGAGATAAAATTTATAGCCACTTCATTTGCTTATCCGGACTGCACTCCCCGCTCCCCACGCTCCGCGCTTCCGCCGTTCGACCCGGAGCAACTTTAGGCTTAGACCTCATTAGGGTGTTGTGTTGTGTCGTTGTATACAATTTAGTGACGTGCCACATTTTGACGTGCCTCGTGCTCGCGACGTTTCTATAAAAAACGGACGAAAGACGAAGCGAGGGGAAAATTATGCATTGCGTTGTTGAAGCTCCAACGCGATCGCTGTCGAAGCTCCAGTGCGATGACGAGTGGTGTTCAACTGCTAGAGGAAAAATAACGTAGTAAAAGTACGACGACGACGTCGTGCGCCGTCACGACGCAGGTGTGGCGTGCAATGCGCTGATCTGTTGCAACGGAGCAACACACTAATAAAGATGATTTGGGCTGACTATTTCAGTATTTGCGCCTGTCTAGTTCCGTAGCCTCGAATCCGTTCCATTACTCCAGCCAATTAGAAAAACTTAAGGCCTAGGGACTTATAAAAAATAATATCATCAACATCATTAGCCTATATCAGTCCACTGCTGGACATAGGCCTCCCCCAATGCCTTCCACAGTATGCGGTCCTCCGCTTTCCGCATCCAGTGACTTCCTCCCGTTCGCACGAGATCATCGGACCATCTGGACGGAGGGCGCCCCACGCTTCTGGCCCGAATATGTTTTGATAAATTTTGGTACAAACATTTTTTTAAATATAAAAATTTCATAAATTGTTTTTATGGAATTTAATGCAGATATCAGATCTTCGGAAAGGACGAAAAAGCTATTTGTCGTCAAAATAAATTCAAGAGGAATAAAAGATGACTTCAATCATTTTTATCGACAATGATAGAAGAATATTTACTCCTTGAAATTATTTTGGCTTACTTTTTATGTAGGAGCAATTTTTTCTAGTATATCTGCTGGTCCTGCGTCACATCTCACGCAAGGGCCTTCGAAGTTATCCAGCCATTGAAGGCCGTTATGTAAGACGTGACGCGTAATAAGAGGTCATCGATCAAGTCGAGCCCCGCGTGTAATGGCGATCTTGGATCCCGTAATGACGCGTGAAATATTGTCCCCGGGAGCATCTGCGTCACTACTTATGTGTCACTGTCGCTGTGCCGCTGTCACTTCTTGTTGCCGGCAGGGGCGCCTGCCTTGCGTCACTACCGATGTGTCACTGTCGCTGCGTCGCGTCCCTCTGTGACGTTACATCTGATGTGTTGCGCGTCACTAAAAGATGTTTGTATGAGATATCAAGAAACTAGAACGGCATTGAATGAAAAAAATAACACTTACAAATAATAATAATTTACATTTTATTCTCTAAAAAATTGTTTCGTTATTATAATTTCGTCTCTGTAACAGTTTGTTTTTTTTTTTTCGATAACTTGTCCTATAAATAATTTTCACAATTAAAGCACGCAGAGGGGTTTAAACGGAATTAAATGATACTTTTCCTGTTTTTTTTTTCTATTTATACGTCAATCACCTTCAAAGTACTAAACATATCGATATGCGACTATGACCAGTCAAATGAATGTTCCCCTTCTTTGCCTACTATCGGGAGGGTAATGGTTTTCGCCGGTATTTAAATAATATGTTTGTTTGTGTATTATGTATGTATGTCCATTCCATTGTTACCTCTTCTAGCCTAAACGACTTGACCGATTTTGAAATGTGAGGTTTCATTCGATTTGTATTTTTAATTTTTTTCAAATTTTGTGTTTTCAAATCAGTGTCCCAAAACTCGACTCCTTCCGCTTTTACTTGCCGCATTAATGATAAAAATAAAATGTTTGCAGTGTATACCTAATAAGTATAAAAATTCTAGACTAACTGAAATCAAGACTTTCACCATAAAAATAATGAAGTCTTCAAGGGTATCGAGTGCCAGGCGGTCAGTAGGATCCTGAAGGCCACACGCTTCCGGTCGCTGTGCCGCGCCGCGCCCGCGGCCCCCCTGGTAGCCCGTGTATGTCCACTGCTGGACAAATGTTTCCACTAATGGCTTCCGCCATGTGCGTACTACGTTTCCCACATCAACTTCCATCTGCATTCACGGCTCAGTCACCGCTCCAAGGGTCACAGTGGAGACGACTAATAAAGTTTTGCCCGAACTGGCAGGTTTATTAGTCTTCAATACTTAAGACTAAACCTCAAAGAAAATTACCACAAGCCGGACCCCGTTGATAATGTCAAAAGGTAGTAGAAATACCCGTAAAGTTCGTGAAAAAGACCACGTAACAGGCTTCAAAAAAAGGAAGAGGTTCTCAAAACGTATTTTATTTAAGTTTGTTACCTCAGAACTTCGACATTTATGAACCGATTGTAAAAAAAAATTGAGGACATTCGTACCTTGGGGTCCGAAGCGAAGATATACCAAAAATTGACATATTGGTAGAATTAAGACAAGCCCTTCTTGGATTTAATGGATTCATACTGCACCGTTGCTATAAATATCGTAATGACTTATAAATAAAATTTTATAAAATTTAAGTCTATATCTATATTTTTGCAGATCGGTTTCTTTTTTCAGTTCCAATTTTCAGCAGTGACTGAGACTTCGACTGAAGAATCCATTGTCATATCTGAGCGACGGTCTTAAACCCAGGTATGAGATAATATGTCCATGAATTGAATCTGGCGATACTTAGCTTTTACAAAATTACAATGATGGGAGCTAATAATACTGTAATGGATAGATGTGAAGTGGTGAGTTTGCGGTCGTCGCCTCCTGCCTGTCATTAGATTAGGATCACGAGCTCGCCTCGTAATTCGATGTGGTTTAATGAATTTATTAACCCAAAAATTAATGATATTCATTAATATATACCTACTTAGCAATTGTTAGTAAGAATATTTACCGTTATACTTACGTTCGTTTCAAGCAAAGCATTAGATACATATAGCAGAACATCCACAGCCTACACTGTAAAGATTCAAACGAAAGAACAGCAAACAGTTAGATGTTGTTGCAATAAAACCTCCGAGCTTAAGTGCTGACCGCATCGGTGGCTTGGGACGCATCATGTTGTGCGGCGTCTCCCAGGATGGTATACAGATAGTTTACTTAAAGAAGAGTAGATAAATAAATACTATAAAATAAAGAGTAGATAGTAAATACTTTCTAAATCTAACGGTTTTCGACAAAAAAAAAAAAACAATTTATACATGCAAAGATTTCTTATTGTATGTTATAATTAATAAGTATATTAATGCTCACAGCATCGGGAATATTCTTAAGATTGATACATAGAACTGCTCGTCTCTTACGACTGCCGGTACTACATCACCGCGCCTCTCAATGTTCACGCTATTGCACTTTAACACTATTACATCGCGAAGCCGACTCGAGTCGCATCTTTGTATAATTATTAAGCTTGTATTGCATGCGACGCGTTATGTACATTCGTAACAATGCGAGAAAGAACACATTCAAAATAAACCAGTTCCTTGGCACGGCGCGCGCTAGCGGCCGCGGCGACACTTATGTAAGTGCAAGATGTAAAAATATCTTTTCGCGTCAATTTCCTTCCAGTTGTATTCACACGTGTGTTTTTAGATACTCTGATACATTATAATGCTGTGAAAATATGCTATTTTAGTTCAAAGAGAGAGCGCTCAGTGTGCACCGGACATAGCAGTCACGCCTTTTATCCAAATTAGATTTCTTATGTGACATTGGGATATTAAAAGTACAATTTTATATAGATGAGGTGGTAGGATAGAGATGGTAGATAGGTGCCTGCATGAAATAGCAGGCCCCTATGTTAGGTAAATACTAGTGGATAATCATAATATTAATAATATTAATCTTAAGGTATAGCTTTTTATAGTACAGCTTTAATTGTTGAAAATATTTTTGTAAATGTAAATAATGTCATAGTTGTGCGCGACGTCCTCTCTCGACGATCGGCTGAGGAGTCTCCGAGGAGTCCAGACGCGACTTTTATTTTTCTGCGTCAACAGAAAAGAAAATGTATTACTCGTTATACCTTTTCAAGTCATCGCTTTAGTTGTACGTAAAATATTAGTACGATTCCTTACATGAATCTCATCTTTCGGAGTTTATGGAAGCAAAAGTTTGCGCAGCAGGAAGTTTGAGATCTCCCTTAACCTAAAGCTACTGAAAAATTTTAGTGAAGTTGAGGCAGTTCGTTTCATTCCGCTGTCGTTTATGCATGGATTGCTCTGCTTGCAAAGCGTGTGAACATTGCATTAAGATCATATGAGACTGGTATCCACTTTATACGGATCTTATAAAATACACGACAGGATCAATGCATTCGTTTGCATGCTTAAATGTCGGAAAGCACCATGCTCGGATAAAGATAATACCAAGGCGAAAAGCCACACGGTTAGTACAAACACTCCTGTATAATGTATGGATGTAAAACGAGAGAGATGTGTCAAAAGAAGGACCGAAAAATTAAATTTTGTAATCTCTGTTTACCCTTGTGGTTTACGGTCTGGTGATCGCATCTATTTATTTACTGTAGATATTCGAAGGTAGTTCAAGAAGGTGTTACTCCAAATAAATTGTTTTTAGTTAGTTTTAACTAAAAGTAATTAATTAAAAATATCAAAAAGCCCGACTGACTGCACCCCGTGATGCTCCGGAGAAGAATACGAACCGAATGATACCTAACTTTTAATAACAATAATAATACGACGATTTTGGAAAGGGATTTGGAAATAATAATAAACCTTTTCTACATGTGCATAGGATGACCTCAAATTATTTGCTCCTAATGATACCCTACTGCTGACATTGCTACAAATCACTAGTGTACACACGCTAGACAGTGCTAGAACTAGGTGCTGATTTATACGCATGTCCATCTTGACCCTTATCTAAACAACCACACGTTCGGATACATTAAGATGAAACAATTACTATCATTATCGCCGAGTTCGCTTTACGAACACAAAGTGAAGCAGCTGTGGCGGAATTTCATTACCCGCTGGTGGAAGCCATCTAGAAGCGGAACATTTTACGGCCAGTTTCTTTGCTAAATTTCGTTTAATTGTCGGCCACCAATCACATAGGCCGATATCGCCTAATGGAGGAGTCGGCTCCTTAATTAAAATAAAGTTTATTTTGTTCTGCGCCCCCTTAAAATTTCACACTTTTAGGCGTCGATAGTTCTAATTTATCTTTGTTTTTGGTTTGATATCTGTGAGTCCTCTTTTAAAGGATTATTTGTGAATTTTTCTCATTTGTTAGAATCTGTTTGACGACCACACATGTATTATATATTAGATGTAAAGTTGTTCTATGTAAAATTTATTAGTTTTAATATAAATTTCAAAAGACCCCCCACCCCCCGGTGATGATACTTTCGACCACATCATCACATCACATCAGGTGGGATTATTAAAGAAATGTTTGTTACCTCAGAACTTTTTCATATATGAACCGACTTCAAAAACTTTTTTGTTGGAAAAAGAACATTCGCAAGTGGGTTATCGGTGTCATTGAACAGTGATTCAGAAAATGTACCGAAAATTGACATATTGCTAGATTTAAGACAAACCCTGTTTGGAGTTACTGGATTTGTAATGAGACGTACCGTGACTGTAAATGACTTGATGGCTTATACATACATTTATGTACATTTTAAAGTAAATGTAGGAAACCCAAAAAGCGGCAACGAACTCTTTGACTAACAAAATGGCTGACTGACTAAAAAAATGGAACAATAATTGACATCATTTAGGAAAAAATGTAATCAAAATTTTGCATTACAACGTTAACCTTTTCGAGTTCGATAGAAAAATTCTAATGTTACAAATATTAGTTTCCCATTATATCACGTTTTAATTTAACGGTTTGGATGAAATTATTATTACTTAAATTTAAAATGGATTAAAATTATAATTATTAGCTACGTTATTAAAATAATCGTGTGAAAACATTTATAGAAAGCAAAACGCAGTACTTAACTCCGGGCGCGGCACTCGAGGCATTCCTAACTGTCTAATATTCTAATGGAGGAAGCAATTTTCTAAAAACGTCTCAGCTTTCTTCGAAAATAAAGGCTATAGGAGATATTATGCAATTCGAATGCTAGTCTCTGTAAACACCTGCGATGCTACTTGTCATAACATTACGCTCTTACTTGACGCATATGAATAATGAAATTTGTGCACAGATCGACCTCCTAAAATACTCAGTAACTTTGCCTAGCGCATAAAAGGGACTTGCCTCAGCTTCACGCGGGTATCAAAGCATAATGCGTCTGCATATATTTTGTCATACCACGTATCGGCGTTTAGCTTTTACAACCTCACAATAACTTATTAGCCAAACCAAAAGCCCGGCCGGCCCTCGAGCCCGCGAACCTCAATTTTGCGGCGTCTGTTGAGTTTTTTCTGTTGCGAACAACAAAAAGAAAACAATCCCGCCACTGGCTCTGCCAACTTCAATGTGTTGTTATACAAATTAACCCACTAGTTAACGCACGTATTTACATAAAACATAACCCATAAGTACATAACGAGGAAAAAGAAACGATGAAACATAACTCCGATGTACAATTATCTAAGAAATAATACAGTACATAAACCGTCAACAATCAAGTTAAGTGCAGTACATCGGTCGTCGTCTTCCTCTCTTGCTCATGTCATCTTTCACGCAGTCCATACATCTTTATTTAGACCCTAACAACATGGGATATGTTCACATTCACATCTAACACTCTCCTCATCAAATGCCATTCTTCCCTCCTCATAACTTGCTTAGTTTAATTAAATTAAATATAATAGTGCACAGGATGGGCGACACCGCTGTAGCGATGCGGCACTGAAATTGATTAAACACGAGAAAGCCCTCGCGGCGTGCCACTCGCCGCACGTCGCCGCGTTCTGACGCCTCGATCTACTTCACACATTTAATACCAACTCATCGAGTATTAATTATCGGATACATACCCGGATTATGAGTAGTGAATTAAATATCATTCGGAATTTAGACGCAATTCTATACATTTTAGCGAACACAAGAGCAGGGTGCTAAAGGGCACTCACTTTTCATGCAAAACATTTAACCAACACCTAAATGTATAAACTCGAGTAATAATAAGTAGGTTTGTCGAAAAACATAACACCTAAAAGCCTTGAATGTAGTGCGCCGCGCGAAGCGAGGCGGTGCGGGCTAGCTGAACGATGCCAAGTGCCCATCTCCACTGGCTCTATTCATTCTAATCCCCTCGAAGTAACCTAAGTTGGAAAAGTTGAGGAACAAAGAACCTGGCTTATTTGTATGTTTTATTTTAACAACGAAAACGTACGACCCCGCTCAGTTCGAGCAAACATTTCTAATCCTCCTCACTGCTACTCAAAAAGAGCCATTTTAAAAGAAACTGAATGTAAATGGTGTAAGGTTCCTTGATGCCCTTCTAGACAAATAAAAATTGGCGTAGCAATCGCCTAAATTAATACAAAACTCAGTTTAGATATATGAAGTTATAATAAATACATCCAAGAAAATTATATATTCGTCATTCATTCCAAAGAGCAGATCAGTATGGCTGGAAATTCTCTTAAAAATAATATAACTACAAAACGCCACATCTGTGCAAATTGAATTTTATTGTTCCTTGCAGCCGGCAACTAAACTGACAAGTCAAATAAAAAATTCATAAAAATTTCACGGCAATATAAAAAGTGAAGCTTCGGAGAGCAGAGAGCCTGGGGGAGGGGGGCGTCACACAAAGGGTAGCGTTTCCTTGTGAGCGCCGCACACACGGACAGTTCACAAAGTTACGTCCGAGAGAAATGTTTTATGGTAAAAGACCGCGCCGAGACAAATCAAATGTGCTCTCATTACGATGTTCTAGCAGAATGTAGCTTGGATCGATTCCTTTCGTTTCTTAATATGTTAACATTTGCACTCACAATCAAGCCTATCGAGGGAAGGGCAGATTTCTGATATCTCTACATGTAAATTTTAAAATTACCTTTATAAATATGGTACACTAAGTTTGTCTGAAAAATAAGTTTTGAATAGGCACTTTTATTAAATTTTAAATAAACACTAAAATTTCAATAGTCCCTGTTTAAGTCTCACTTTATTTTTACCTACTACTTTGTTTTCAATGCTCTGGCGGACTTCTTAGATTAGTTTCATTACCACAAAACGTAACATTATTGGTAACATCATGTTCGTAATCCGCGCAACCCCCGCGTGACTCCCAGCCGGCCGGTCAGCTGAGTCAGCTGCGCGACTGTCAAATCACGAAAACGTTCTGGAGCTGCTACGAGGAACTGGCTGCAGCAAAGTCACCCAACACAGAAGAAACCAAAAGTGCAATTGTATCAGAACAAGATAAATATCTGAACGGTAATTTGTTGTCTAAAAACCAAAGTCCTAATGACTGGTGGGTTAATTATAAGACATTCCCATGAGTTCCTAATGCATGAATATTTCTATCCTTGTTATTTTTGCACCATAACCAGTCCCCTGGTAAATTTTAAGTACTAGTAAGATTTGTTATACCTATATTCTAGCCTATAAACCAAAAATAAAAGTTAATTAATAATAATTTAATTAGTTTTAATAAAAAGCAAGTTTTTTGTTACTTTCGTTAGTTACAATTACATTATTTTCTTTTCAATACCTAATTATAATGTTCACAAGAACATTAGGATAACTCCATTTGATTTTAGAAAAAGATTTTAATTTAAGTCGCGATAACAACAAATAAATGACTATGATTAAAAAGTGTGTTTTTTATTATATTAGTCAAAAGAGTAGAATTATTTCAATATTTTCTTGTACTGAATGTTTGATATTTGAAGCTAATGTGTAGCCAACTGAATGCTGAATTTCGGATCAAGTCGTTGAAATTCGGTTAAATCGAATGTGAAACGATTTTCGGCCTATCCCTTATGATTTATAACATCGCCTCATTTCGAACAAGAATCAGTTTAATATATTATTTATAAAACATAAATTATTTAACAAAAAACTTTTAATTTTTTTAACAAAAAGAAAATCGACTTCAAATTTATATAATTTTATTTATAAGTAATTTAAGTCGCTTTACGTACATACAAATAGATTAAAACCAAACACGGCTTGTGTTCAATCTATCAATTTTACAAAATTTAGGTATATGTTCAGAAACTAAGGGTCAATGCCATTCAAAATTAAATGTGACCAACTTGCGAAAGTCCCTTTGCAATAAAAAAAAATATTGGTTCATGAATTGTCGAAGTTCTCAGGTAACACACAACACGGACCTGGCAATATTATACATATTATACATTCGTGCATATGGCTACATTTATTACTGCCTTGTTTTTTTAAATACTCGCTTTATAAGAACCTACCTATAGAAAAAACAATAAAACAAAAAACAAAACTAGATGACATGTAGCCTTTTGTAGAATTTTTTCTCCGCTTATCGCTTTTGGTCAGAAGTACCGATATAATGGTATATCATCCCATGTAATTGGGACACAGCCGTCGGGCAAGCTTCAGCTGCTGCCACTTCAGGTGCTGTCGTAGTAAGCATACAGGGTGCAGTCGGAATGACCTTACTATTGTATTGCTGCTACTCGCATTCGACGGAGCGAGGTACCGGAGGTGCAATCCTTCCTAATAACGTTAACACTCGATACGCGGTCCTTCGCTGTTCGCATCGAATAATTTCAATGTGAAATTTCAGGGTTACATATTATTTATATTAGCTCAGACTTACGTCATTTCTACCACAAAACAGTGGTTGTAATGTGGTTGAATTGTCGACCATAGGCGAGAACATTCTAAAAAATAAACCAACGATAGATTTCGCAGAAAAACCGCTGTTGGACTGTATCAACCACGCATGATGACTGCTGTTGAAATCGACTACAATTTTCTGTTCATCTAAGCATTATCACGACATTACATAATAATTAAGTACTCACAACACACAACCACGACACTGTGCGGTACTAAAGTGGGCGTAAGGTGGTGCGTCTGAATTAAACTTAACTCGAGAGATATGACCGGCCCGTTACCACGTCATCTGATTGAAATTAATAATTATATTAACCTAGTGTTTTTTAGAACAGTCCTCGCTTTTCTATACTGCTAAAAAGCAGTGTAAAATTTCAGAGTGAAGTTCACGGCAAAGTTTTATTTTAATAATGTTTAAATATGAAATTATTCATACATTTGTCATCGTGTTTATAAAAAAAATTAAATTCATATATGAATGAACATAAAATAATCATAATAAATTATTGTTAAAATCATCATACACTGAATAACGTGGCACAATGCCATGTTATTCAAATTTTTATCTTGACGAGGATTTCATTTAAAATTATTTTAACATATTTAGTTAGATAATTTATACAATTTAAAAATATACATTACAAAAAGGTCTCAAAATAAAAACATTACATACTCTGACATTTTAATGACGAGAATCACGTCGCTTGAGTACAGCAAAAATATTAGGAGTTAGGAAAGTAGAAAAATCTACGACATAATGATTTCTTTTTTTTAACAACTAAAAAAATGCGATATTATCTTTAGAAAATTGAAATTAAACTATATTTCAATTTTAACCTACGCCGTGTTCAGCTTGAATGTATTTTTCCCCATTCATAATTTATTTATTTGGTAAACGTATTCAAATCCGCTCGGAATCGATTTGACTATTCTATAAGTTAAACATCTAGATGTCTTTTATATTTCTCCAGCGATATCTATTGAAATAACATTGCTTTAATTAATAATAATGATATATTATTTTTTTTTAAATGCTGTTTTTATTATTTAAGTTATTATTTGCGTTTAATGCGTAAGTTCATAAAATTGTTGAAATTTTGTGTTATTTGGGAAGGCAACTTTTTTTCAATAACAATATTATATACCAAAATAAAAATTACAAACGAACCTGAAATCCAGCAAATCTGGCGATTTCCTTTGCATTCGCAAGTTGTCCAAAAGTTTGTAATAATCGCGCACAGGTCGCACAAAGCTCACGACACAACAGCACTGAAAGTTCGGGCGAGCGAGGTTCCCGCGCGCGGCGCTACTCCGGCGCCCGCAGCCTCACTGCTCACTGTGGCCGCCCGCCCCGCACCGCTCGCCCCGCCCGCCCCACACACTGCGCCGCTCCACGCTCCGCACGGATCCTTAACTGAGACAATTACCCCCAAATGTCACCCCCAAAACTAGAAATCCCAAAATTCTTACATATGCGTCAAGTTAGGCGTGCATTGTGTTGAAGGTCGTGTTCGATGTCGGAACACCAGTCATCCTGCTCTGGTTCTCGAGTTGATTTAAAAGTTTCCTTCTTCCGTTACTGACATGACATCAAAAAATTACTTTTTTATAATATAACTCGTGACGACCTTGACTATTTAGAAGACTTTTATTTAGATAGCTGCAGATGGGTGAAGTTCGACAACGCAAATAAAAATATCTTTCACCGGTTTATTTTTAACCGCCGCATTTGCACGTCTGTGTGGATGGTGGTCGCGGCTTGTAATAGAACGTCGCTCACTTGGCAGCTACACGGCGGTCGCTGTGTCGCCGTGTCGCCGTGTCGCCAGTCATTATTATCGCAACGTGCAGTGTTCGACAGAACGCCTTATTTGCCAAAAAATGTCAACAATTTTTTTAAAATATAAAACAATTTTTCACTAGGCTTATTGAATTAAGCAAGATTACAAGAAGCCAATGTTTACTTATGTTATATTTTTATGCTTTAACATTTCATCTCACATACACATAATATCACAACGTTAAATGAACAATGTAGTCATTAAGTATTTGTAAGTTCTAAGTACTTGTTTCTGATAAGAAAATGAAAACTCATTAATTCCCCGAGTTCCAATAAAGTCTTATAGTTTGTTCGCGTCTTCTCTTGGCAAAGCACCAACTGCCCGGATGCCGGCTGCGGCGGCCAATGCCAACGACCTTAGTTGTAGGAAACATGCTACGTTACGTTCATATCCCATTTGACAATGATCTAAGATTTAGAATGGAAATCTTTGCAGGTTTGACAGCTCACGTCAATTTCCTCGAAAGTTGGCATTCAAATTTGTATAAGTTAGTTAACTCGTTTGAGCTTTCAGCTTCACTTCTTGCTCGATCATAATATTTCATTAGAAATGTGTTATTGAATATTTTCAATGCATTAGCTAACCTAATACATTCGGAATACACAACAAGAGTCAGTGACGGCGTTGGCTGGGCTTGGCGAGGGCGCTCTGAAGAATTTGTAATGACCTAAGCGGCCGGCAACAAGTCGCCAATTCGTCGCCACGTAAGTTTTCGACATTTCTTTGCAGGTACTCATCATGATGAATGTTAAATTGTTACGGTGTATTTCTATTTTTTAATAATTAACTTTCTAATGTTTTTCTAGTGCCATAATATTTTTTTCCTTACGAAATGGAAACTTCATTTGCGAAAAAAAAGTAAAAAATACTAAACGGATAGTTACAGTTACATCTCTCTATAACATTACGATTTTATAACATTTATCTGATATAAAATGTTAGAAATCTACTGACACGATATTTCGATATGTGTTACCACCGATGACATCTTAAGGGTTAAACTTTTGAAGGTAGTAGTGACTTTTTTACACTAAAATTTAAAGATAAAAACCCGTATGCCTTTTACCTTATTGTATTTTTGAGTAAATCTAAAACGCATCAGAATCTATTACTGTTTGCTCAAAACAACATCGACACCGGTGCTCGGAGACTCTTGTTGATAAAATGTTACTAAAATGATATTAACAAACTGATTCATGCGGTTATGATGCGTAATGCCCGGGCAATTTGATTATTTCGATAGTCATTATCATTTTGGCCTTATTTAAACGGACATTATGTATAATGACCAATTAATCACGTTAACCGTAACATACCTGGATAAAATACCGGTTCGGTCTTGGCTGGTATATTTATCGCGTAAAATAATATTTTATTCAGAACACTCATCTTTTATGATTCTATGAAGAAACTGTTCCGGTATGCCATGGTGTAATGTAAAGATTTATTTTTTCTTTGATCGAATCGATTACCGGTCGACAAACCTTGTCGGGGAAGATTTATTGGCGCGTGTTACAAGTTCACTGCTGAGAGGCATACGCGCACAATATTGCGTTCATCCACTTACATTTTTTACCGTCTATACTATGGGGAGTGTTCCGAAGAACTGTTTGGAGCAATCCCTGCCGCTGGGTTTCGTTACC
>DWLR01002402.1:0-15539 GCA_018246295.1 Papilio alexanor hazarajatica | reverse complement strand
AAACAGACATGTTCATGCACACAAATGTTAGTCTTGGGTGGGAATCGAACCCACGACCTGCGGCGCGACAGGCAAGTTTCTTGCCACTGCGCCAACCGGTCGGTCAAAGTATTAATATTAATACTTATTATAATATTACTCAAAAGTATTAATATTAACGAAAAATAAGAAAAGTAGTTATATTAGTTATCTGGTTTCCATAGCACAAGCTTTGCTTGGGATCAGATGGCCGTCTGTGAATAATGTCCTTGAATATAAGAATATAAAAAAATATAATAGGTAATTAACTCAAACTTACTCGTAATATACTAAATGAAAAGCAACTTTGTCTTTCTGGCTTTATAACATTGAGCCATTGACTAAGAGATTTTTTTTAAATTACCGAGGTAAATTACGGTAAGATTTTTTTGAGAACATTTTGTTTGAGAAACTCAGTAGTTCTCAGTTTTATTTTCCTGTTGATTATTTATTACCTAGATAAGCTCCGCGAAAAACGGTTAGCCATTGCCATACGCCAAGACTTAAAGGATGTGAAACTCTTGTAAATGTAACTGGTTTAAATACAAAATGATTGCGTTTTTAAAGAACTAATGATTAATGTTGTGAAATTATATCAAATAATCAGTAAGGACATTAATGTAAATGATCAAGCGACATAAATCGAGTGCGGGTGAGCGTTGCGTCATCGGCCACGCGAAAGCGGAAGAAAATCCGTCATCTCGCGCTCGTAAATAATGCGTGTCGGTGCGTAGGTACATGCAAATGAGTTATGGTAATTTATTGGCGGGGATGGGGCGGTAATGATAAGATAGGGCTTTTGTTGCGTTCTGCCGGAGACCGGAGATACGCCTCGTGGACCACTCGATTAGGGTTACCATGTACGCGGCCTAGAGACGGATTTCTATTATTTAGGGACGGATTTCTATTATTTAGGGACGGATTTTAGCTCGACAATCTTAACCTGAAAAAGCAGACCGCCTTGCACTTTAAATTCGCCTTTTGAAATTTACGAAGTTTTTTTTAATACCGTAAGTACGAAACATTGTCTGCTGTAACCTACTAAGTACTTCTGTATACATCATGAAGCACCTACAACCGATTCGATTCAATGTCGTAAATAGAGTTTATTATCTCCGATTACCCACACCGGTAAAAATAATTGAGGCTATTTTTTTTGTAGATTTTTAGTAATTGATCTATTTTTCTATTATAATCTTTAGATATGATTGATATATAACTATATAGCAAAAAAAAAGTATTTTAAAATGTACATATTATATGAATCGACATGGTAACCCTGACCGTCCCACAGACGCACACGGGCGGTGCGATCGAATAATTCTTTATGGGAAAATTTCAAAACAAAAACACGATTTTACACTTACAGCATTTAAGATTAGAGCAGGCAGTGGGCCCGTTCTAATATCCAAGTAAAAGATTAAACTAACTGTAGCTATAATAAAATGATTTTTGTTTGTTCGTCGTGCTGCTTTTCATAAATATATTACTTTCTTTATAAATGTTTAATCTATATTATATAACAGTAAGATACTTTTACTTTAATAGACTATTATTACCTTTTAGCGACTAGGTTCTCAATTAGCATATCATTAATTATCTTGTTTTATTTGGCTAGTAGAATAGCACCTTGTTTGATCCACTTAAATATTTTTTGATGATTCAGACACGACACACATCTTGTAATTATTGAATTGTTTTAAGTGACATGTTTATGGCAAAACTTGTGTCGATAAAATTAGTGACATTCTAAAGTAAGGCGATATAAGAACCCAAAGTAGCCGTAGCCGTCAAGCATGTAAGCGTAGATTTATGGATATGAAGGGAGAGAGGTGTGCCACGTCGCACCAAGTAGAAACCCGTAACTTCTGGGTTACCGCCGTTTTACGGTATGTTATATTTATAAAAAAAATTTGACACGAAGAAATTTGTCTCTTTCCGAACAATGGTTGTAATGGAAACAGATTAGGTCACGACATATTATCAAGATAAACTATGACTTATTTCAACTCATTAGCAAAGCCGCAGCATTTTCTTACGCAGGCGACTTTTCTTCTGTGCAAATTAGTAGATTTCACACGTTGTGAAAAAGTTATTTATAACACAAGAATGTTCCCTTTAAAGTTTTTCTTAACCGTTTAAACGAAACATATCTGGACAAAAAATCATATTTTATTATTTTCCAGTATAGTTCATTACAATCTTCGTAATTTCATAGGCAAGAATCTTGCCGCAAGATAGGCGCTATTTTTGCTGATGTCTTATTGATTAAATTTCAACACTTTGTACCTACTTAAGCTGAAGTATTCTATACAACTAGCAACAAGCAATGCATCCAATAAAATGCATTTACATTGACAATTTATCATGGATTATTGTTATAGTCACTTAATGATAGCTGTCGTCGATCGTGCACAATAGAGTAGATTGGGGTAAATTGGCAGATAAAAATAAATTATCTGTCTCTACGTTGGGTTAACGAACAACGC
The DNA here is from genome assembly GCA_018246295.1 of Papilio alexanor hazarajatica. Lineage (NCBI taxonomy): Eukaryota > Metazoa > Arthropoda > Insecta > Lepidoptera > Papilionidae > Papilio > Papilio alexanor. The sequence goes on along the minus strand of DWLR01002402.1, from coordinate 13,032 downwards.
AGCGGGGTTTCCCAATCACTTATCCCCCGGAGACTGTTCGACGCCGATCGACATCACAAACCTATAATAATTTATTAAGTATAAAATCTTAATAATCATTTATTCTATTCTGGTTTAATTAATTATAGAACGAGTGAAACGCGTGCGCAAGCGCAACGTACGTATCGTTACGGCCAATGAGCGATCGCCGCAGAAACAAAGAGTTCATAAAGTCAGGGCCGGCTCGGCTATGACGTACTTGAAATTGCCAGCATTTTAAATGAAGTTATAAAGCGCAAAACATCATAATGGCCACTATGAATATCATCCATTTTGATGCGATAATTAAATTTTTCAAACATATTTCTTCTAACTTGTTTTAACTTAAAATTTATTGACTTTTTGCTACGTTTGTATACAGCAGCCTTACATAGTATTACGTATTTAGTAACGTATTAATTTGTAAAACTGGCTATCATTGACGGTGATAGTGATTTATTCTCTGATGAAATAACCCATCAGCCACCCTTAAGTAATAAGTAACTTTATCAGAATAGTGAGTTATTTTATTGAGGCCTTTGACACAACAAATGTAACAACTGATGCAGAAACTGATAATTTTTAATAATGAGAAGACTAGAGGGATCTCTTCGGTAATCTCGTGAAAAAACTGAAAACATCGTCGACAAAAATAGACATAAAAGGAAACCGACAGATCTCGTGAACAAACTGAAAACATCGTCAACAAAAAAAAAACATAAAAGGAAACTGACAGTTTAAGCGAGTCTTATCTATGAAAACAATAGTTAAAAAATTGTTTTCGGACAGGACAATAATAATTAAAAGGAACCGAATGCAAAGGGTAAAAAGATACCTTTACCACAATAGAACAATGTTATATGATCGATATCAATTTAACTTTTGTAAAAGGTGAAACGAGTATATTCTCATTAAATCTAAGAGAAGCAGACAATGAGTCAATAGCTTGTTGTAAAATCAGTAACTGCAGTAGGAAGTTGCATTATTCTGTTCTAATGTTGCGTAAAAATAAAGAGTAAATTAAAAAATACAGTCACATTTACCAATCAGTGGTTGCAACCAGAGATTATAATTCAAATTTTCGCATTATTCTATTACATCTGTACTTCATATTCTTCCTTATTTACAAACATTCATATTCTCGTGCCTAAGTTAATAATCATAAACGAATTTAGCTTTTGCATTTGATTAAAAAAATCTACGTGTCTACAACACACCACTTGAAAATATGATAACGGAAAGGGAACTAAAATTTGTCAATCATTGTATGTCATATCTAAATAGTCGAAATAGGTCTCTAATTTGTCCCACAATACACTTAAAAAAAAGTCACAATTGTGAAGCGAAGAAGTACAATATTTCAAACCACATTTGTTCAATTTACATGGTGGTCTTTCCAACGTACTCTTATAAATTAGCGAAAGTAGCTGCATTCAGGCAACGCAGTGACCTACTGAACCCAATCCACCCTAAGGCGTCGGTAAAAAGATGCGTAATTGATTGCAATGACGCGAGCTTATTCGGGTGATTGTACGGAGCTCCAAATTGCGTATTTACCGTATGGAAAGGACCCTCGTGAACCGTTGCCAAATTAGATGGCACCCTAGCTTTGGGGTCCGGGAACTAGCGTTTTTATATTATTTTTGTATTATTTGTGCTATTCTATTGAACTCTAAATAGTAGTATTATTTTAAAAAAAATCCATTACAGAAGAATATTGTACTTGCTAATACTATGGTATATAATTTTTCTTATTTCTTTTTAGATTTATTTATGTGTGAAATATAAATTCTATTGATTTATTACAATGGCATGATAAAGGAAAAGTGTGATTTGAAAGAGGATGTGTAGAAAACGTGAGATGAAAAGATCGTCTTAAAGGTATAGGTACATTAATTGCAAAAAAAAATTAAGTTGTATAATTGATAAATGAATAGTGGTAGAGCCCGCAACATAAACATCTGTTGCCGAATGGGCCCGTAGGCGTTAATAATAAGCGTAAAAGAATAGGCGTGAAGTAGAAGTTTTCTGTTTCGTCTGATTAGTGAGGTTCATAAAAGCGAAGTATGTTTTTTCGTAAAAAATATCTCCCACTATCTCTTACGGTAACGCCACCTATCGAATATAATCGTGAATCTACACCATCCTTGAACCCATTCAAACACACACACACACACACAATATTTCACCAGAATTGGTCCTGCCGTTTACACTCACACACGCATAGAAGAAACGTATAATAAGGAAGATGCGTCTTCATTGTGCTTGTTAATTGTTAAAGTGTTGCAATGCAACAAACTCCATATGGTACAATGCAATCATAAGTTAATTCAGATAGCTTGTAAGCATTCGAAACTAGGCGTAAACACTTAAATGATTGTAAACTCGCGTCTTTAAATGGTTTTGCCATATTACTTATCGCCGTGCAAATATCCCGCCCTGAGTAGATTAGATAAAGTACAAAACACGGTTTCAAGCGCGACGTGGGAAATCACTAAAGAGTTTTAATGCAAACACGGACTATGCTTGTGGGTAATGTCCACACACGTAATGTACATACACGTATAAGAATATAACACGAAACACGATAACTTCAATAATCTCCGTGTTATTACAAACCGTCAAACTGTTTTACTACGGCGCCGAGAATTCACTCTAATTTAATAAAACTGTGAAGTTAGTTTGTTAGTTTGTCAAGCAGCCACGGCAATGGCTAAATTTTGATACTGATAGGATTTAGGATACTACACACATTTATTCATTTAAACTTGATAACACTTCCACTAAAGGAGAACTCTTCAGGAAATCCGAGAACTTGGAGGTGAGGGGGTTTTTCTAAAGTTAATTTTTAAATATAAAATACAGTTTATTTTATTTATCTTTTCTTTAGTTTATTTCATAACCCAAAAGAAATAAAATATGATCATCAAGTATTTACAAATTTGATTATTAATTGAACCAATAAGACTTATAAGACAATTTAATGAACATAGATAAGGCATATTGAGTCAAGTAAGAAAAAAGATATTGATTGTATTTAAAAGTTTCTTCTTTTATTCTTACTAAAAATTAATAATGACTTCTTTATACACGCGGAACACATGACTATGTCAGAAGAACTTGCAATTCTTAGTGTCTCTTTTCTTTTTTTTTTTTTAATAAATGGGTAAAAGGCATTAACTGAGAAGTAATTATTAATGTAAAAATAATGTTTTCATTCAATTAATAGTCTTTATAATTATTTCATAAAGCTCAGTGTATCATAAAAAAGTGTTGTATCCACATAAATTCACCAAATTAAATTCTTTATTAAAAATGTTAAATTGTTGAAAACTTCCAGGAAATTAATAAGCTTGTTATTAAAATTCCTGCAAAAAATAACAGAAATGTTTTCGTAAATGCAAATTTGATTGTGCATTTTTTTTTTTTGCTTTTATGAATGCTACTGCGAAATAAATTACTCTTTGGAACAAAAAACCGTGCCGACTCAGTTTACTGGAACGGTGTTAAACTTAATAATCTTAACCATTTTAAAGTGTTATTCAGTGTGTTCCCAAATAAAGTACATAAAATTTGTTACAAAAATTAAACACGAAACTAGATATATGTAAGGAAGCAATTTATTATAGTTATTTATAATGTTTGCATTAAACTAACAACATAAGGGTAACATTTTTTGTTATAGAAAACAGGAAAATTTTATCACTCACGAAAATATATATAATACAAGGTATGGGTAATTCTAATTGTTAGCGTTCAAATTCAACGGTAGCTTCAATTCACAAAGGCATGTTTGTTTTTTTAATATCATTTATAACCCAACTTTTAAATATCCACCTATATACGCCAAAAGAACTAGAAGACATTTACCATAGCTGCAATACTTGCTCAGTTCTGTTTACGTAACATGAATTTAGGTTTGTAAATACTTTAGTTTTAAGTGGCTTTGAAATGTTTTCGTTCCAATGAGCGTATATCGTCACTCGTCGCGACCGGAACAGATGGTTCATTGTGTTAGGGCCGAAGATAAGCCATGCCTTGTTACAGTAGTTACCTGTTTAACTTAACACGATATTTACAAAATGCCTAAAGATTTCATGTCGGTGCAAATACCATTTTATTTTTTCTTTAAATCTTTCTCTCTAATCACCTTTTTCGTATGTAAAATATTAAATGTACTGGTGATTATGGACTTCAAATGTTTATGTGTAAATCTGCAAAGTTGTAGATAAACCAGTAGATTTGATAGAGAAAATTATTGAAGCAACTAGAAGATGTTGACTTATGTTGTACAAGAAATCCACGATTAAGTAATCAAAAACGCCATCTTTTCGTGTATTATATGAACACAAATATGATACGAAAGATAAAAAGACTGAAAACATAAAATCTCGACAAAAACATAACGATAATTGTACAATATAATGTCATGGTTATCAATGGGAGCCGATTACTGAATCAAATTGGATGCAATACAACTAATTACAATATCGTATAATTAAAGAAGTTTATCAGCATGATTCAGCTCAGCGACGACGGCCTGATGTAAATAACAGCGTTGTCTTCGCTATTCCAAAATTAATATAAGCGTGAGTCAGCGCGGCGAATAAATCAAATTACATCGCCCACCATGTGATAGACAATGAGCCGAAATTGGTAGTTAAAAGTCGCAATTAAACAGAGACAATGCGGTGGGAAGTCGACAAGACGCTGGCTGCTCATCAATCAGCCGTCCATCTCGCCTCGCCAACTCGCCGCCCTCTGTCTTTACTTGCTACCCGTTAAACATAATTAATCACGGAATATTATTAAAATTTGCGATGACATGGCGTAATCGCCGCTAATTCGTTAAGGCAGCTCTGATAGAGCAATTTGGGGTTTAATTATTTCTTTATATTCATACAAATTTCCCAACAATGTCTTTAGCTACTATTGATAAAAGTTATCGATCATATTCTTTTTCTAAAATAACTGAGTGTTAGTAACATAAAAGTTGATACTTTAAATGGCGTCGCAATGACTGAATGAGCTACAAGATGCAAAAGGAACAGAACACCTGACTGTCAGCAATTAGAGCTCCAGTTGCCGCCACTGACGGGGTGACGAACCTCATCCCTGGTGTTATTTACGTGCCTAAGTGTCAAAGTTACGTTATTAATAATTGGCGCAATAATAACTTCCGCAGTCCCTCCCGGCACCTCGCAGGCGGTAATGAGCCACAAGATAATGTTAGATCTGAGGCTCCTCCCGGTCGTCTGCCGTGGCGTAATTACCTAGTGACTCAGCACGGCTTTGTTCACCCTGCATAGGATCCGCGAACAAACTTGTTTTAATTAATTTCGTGTCTCGAACAAGCCTTCCAGCTGATTGTTATCTACTTAGTTGCTGTTAGCGCTCCGGACGTCCCGATAATGAAGCAACATATTGTTCCAAACTAAAATTATTATTACGACACTCTTAAAATATATATTCGACCTTCGTAACATTTATTTATTTAATTCAAGTTTAGTATATGTGTATTGGTAATCTTAAAATAGTTATGACTAAGATTAAATAAAATACTCTGTATGGAAATTTGTAATCAAACTACGCTAGTAGCTTGTAGACGACAGTTGTTTTGCATACAAGGTAATGGTAATAATTAGTAATGGATTTGGTAACGCATAATTTGAAAAAAAAAAAAAAAAACAACCAAAGAGAACAAGGTTTTTGAAGTTCTTAAAAAAATTACAAAATCATTCAATAGTTGATATTGAAGTAGTTAGTTATTTTTTTATCGCATATATGTATTTACTTATGGATTGCATGTACAAATAACAGATTGGAACTTGTCAATGACACCTAATCTTTGACCTGGCTGCGAGATAACAATGCTTTAGTACGTTTTACTTAGTTTGCTGATGTTTTTGTGGCTAATTGATCGCATCAACACAATTCACAATATAAAATTAATAATTACTAAATATATACTTATAAATACTTAATTAGAATTAAGAATTAATATACATAATTATAAAAAAATACTCTTTAATCACCAGTCTCTGTTTTATAGATATCGGGAAGTTATAGATGAGTGCATCTCCAGGCTGCTGGTACAATTCTTAGTAATACGACTCTTTATACAATAACTGGCAAAGAATCGATACATCGACCGTTTTGTTCAGAACATTTCACAAACAGCTTCATTAAAATAGCGATACGTTTGAAAATGTCATACCGAATTATGCACTAACTTGTATTCGGATTAACATGTAATATCGCAACTGTATAAATAATAATATTTACATTGATATATCAATTTGGTCCGCTACCGACAGACAGAGCTTGGTTTGACTGACGGCTTGTTGCGTACGTATAAATGGATTTCGTGTGTACTTTAAACGGCATTCGCAAGTTTTTGTGACAATAACGAGCGAAACCCTCGATATAGAACAGTCCGTGGCTTTCCGCACTCTCTCCGCTGGCGGACTTAGTATACAATTTATAAACCGGCCGGCGTGTCGTGTCGGTTGTTTGGCGCGCCGGTTGCCATGACGACGCGTGAAATATGGCCACTGTCTTTACTTCGTTTATAACTGTTATTAGTCAACGATGTCGATTTATTTCATTTAGAATGCAACAAAATGCTATTAATAATTTTATTTATAGATTTATATCTTATGCCGTGATTTATATTATGCTCTTTTGTTAGAAATAGTTTTTCTGTTAAGTAGATGAAGATAAAAGTTTGAACTTTTAATAAAATAAATGTATTTGTAAATTAAATAAATATTTTACGATGTGTAATGTAAAATAAATAAAAGAGGAAAAGGGAGTAGAAAAACGTTTGTACCAAATGTCACAAGTAGTGTATCAGTATTGGTAGGACAGGCTCTAGGTGACCATTAACCTATTAAACAGATAAGCCATACCAAAGTTACGGAAACCAACTATTATGTAACATTTTTTTCGTCCGGAAAATATTTCTTAATGGAATATCTTTATTCTAAAAAGACTATAAGAAGATACAAAAAAGGCCATAGTTATTGTGTGAATATTATTAGTAGATATTTAAGAAGCGTCTGTTACAGCATTAGCACATTCTCGACAATCATTCATCATAACAACATCGGAGGCAACCGACGCGCGATGTGTATTTTATAACAGTCCATTATGGGGATGGCTCTCCAAACAATAATTAGTAGCAATTACAACACAAAAATCCCTTCACAATCAAATTGGATGACTGGCATAAGCTGAGTGGCCGCACGCGGAGAGAGAATTTAAGAATATCCCCGGCTTCATCGCACCGTTCCAACATTCTGTTAGATTTGATCGTTGCGATTAAACCTGGCTCATTGACATTTTAGAACATATACATCTTATTTTAAGAAAAATTCCGAACACGAGAGGTAAAAGCAATGTAAAAATAACGTTTTCTCGAATTGTGGTTTCAGTATTTCTGGATATCAGAACACACAACAGGACGACTTTAATAGTTTTAAATATCCATAGCACCAATAAATTAATGTGAATGAGGGTGATAGAGGGAACATGTTAAATTAAACAATTTAACGTACGTATAAGTTTTACATTTTCCTTCTGATGCTCTAATTTTTAATTCAATCACAATGCACAACAGCTCAAACCGTAGGTTCGTTTCGAGAGCCCTCGTATCGCGTGTTAAAAAGGTTCTGTTGAAGCGACCGCCTTCTAACCGTGTTAAAGAACTTAAGTAACGGTCCAAGCCAAGTATTAAGTAAAGTCACATAAGTTCAGGTTAAGGGTACTTAGCTTCGACCACCTAGCAACCCGATGTAGGCCTCTTCTAGGTAAAAATCTAAATTTAATCAAAACAAGTCAATGAGCGAGTTTTGTTGCAATAAAAGCAATTTCAAGCCTAATTATCGTAAAACAAAAAAAAATCTAGCACCAATGACATCAGGCATTAAAATAAATGTCTAAATGAGTCATGGTGTTTTAGGATCTAAGTTTATTTGCTGTTCATCGATTCCAAAACAAAATCTTCGTCGCACGTCGAGACGTGCGCCTGCGCACATCTTGTTTATTATCATTGTTTGTAACGTTTATGGACTGTAAAACGTCAAATTATAAGTGGTCATTATACAAGGCAATAAACTGTTTATGGTGAGTTCGTTGCCATTTTAAATTATTTTAAAAAATTATCTTCATTTAAGAAACCGTTAAGAGATTACCGCTTATCTCTTGTCTATAGTACTAGTAATTTTTATTTATATGGTGGAAAATATGATGCCACGTCAGTCCTTCTATTATATTAAGAAAGTATTTATGTAGTGAAGACAGAAACATAGGCATTTCCTTCTCCTATCCATCCCTTTCCCCGTTAAATCCTCTTTCTCTTCTCACCCATTTCTGACAAGGAAAAGGACTGAAATTAGCCCTCGGGCACCTCACCCCTCACACGAAACCTAGAATACTTCACTTCACGTCTATCTTCTATGAGGTCGAGCGGGCCATTAGTGTAACAGATGTTGTTGCTGCGGACTCTACCGCTGTCAAACGACTTTTAAACTTTCAAACAAGAACAAAAAACGGCAGAGTCTCTATACCGCTAAGATTACATTTCGTGTATTTTACGCTTTTGATTTAATAAAAGTATAGTTGAATAGACAAATGAGCGAGAAACCGCGCACTTTTTTCCGGTTAGTAACAGGTTTCGAATTGGCAGTACAGAATGACGCATATACTTAGGATAGCAAATTTAAATTCCCCCTTTAGACACGTTTGTTTATATTTTATAGTAGCATTATTTAGAAAACCATCACGACTGTTGGTTGGCCTGCCGACTGCCGTCAAAATTTTCTTTTCGATAGAGTTCATTCTGACAAACGTAAGAGCTCGAAGAGTTTATAGTTGTCAAGTTGATATTTATAACTTCCTGAAAAAGCTATTTTAAAAGCTAAAATATGTATCGTCACCACAGATCGCAATCCACATCTTTATTGAGATTTTCTTGTAAATACAATTTAGGAAAATGTAAATTAACAACTGACACCGTTGAATATAATTTTCAACTATTTATTGGTCTAGTCTAGTCTTTATTTCTATTAGACTACATAATATCCGGTTTTATAATTAGCCCCCCCCCCCCAAATATGTAGTTGTTGCGGGCTACTGCTGTGTAAAGTATTTTTTTTGACCTAGGCAGGTTGTAGGTACTTATTATTTCATAATATTCTATTTAATCAACGGTTTTTATGTAAATAGAGTAATAATTTACACTGAATCTAACATAGAGTAAAGAAGAACGCTCTCGAATTCATTTATTATGTAGACATTAAAATTTTCTCAAAGTTGTCGTTCTCTACCGACCACGTGGTAAGGGCAACATATAAAAACTCTTGTCACAGTACGATCTGTACCCATCCATATAATCGCAGCAGATTAGACCTCTAAATACTATTAGGCTTTGGCGACGTAAAACAATTTAACACTTGTTATATTTATTACAATATTAAAGAAACGAAGCAGGTTAAGTGGTGTCAAAGATACCAATGTGGTTTCATTTAAACATGTCAAATCAGTCAGAGTGTATACTTTCGAAACAAGTAACATTATACAATGTATGAACAGGGAATCATTTTTATAATGTTTTGAAAGTGTCTTATCGAGTTATTTATAAGAACACACACATAGCATTGCATATTGTATGATACAGGGAAAAAATTGTAAGAAATAATATTTAATAAACAGTAAGTGAGATGCAAAGAGGTCGAGAGATTCGTTTCCGCCAAACGGATATGTAGCTAACTCTGTAGTGGTCATAACCTGTAATTGTAACCGGTTTGGTCGATGTGGACTCACGGCCGGCGAGAGAGCATGCGATATCAAAGCAGGTGTGCCACTGAGCCTACTGACTCAATGAAAATTCCATTTATAGATTGTGTGATTTACTTTAATTTAATTTTGAAAAAAATCTCGCTTTCATTTTGCTTGATCACTTATTACGCGTGCAATGATCGTGGCATACCGCTCTGGCATATATTTTCTGGCATATAAATGAGAAATGTGTGTAAATTAAACCGACTTCAAATTATATTACAATTTTATTTATAAGCAATCGAGTCATTTATAGCCACGGCACGTCTCATTACATATCCATCTTAAACTTTCTTTTGCTTTCAATTTTCGGTATATTTTCAGAATCCAATGTTGAAGGACATTCTAAAATTAAATGCGAATGTCCCCTTTCCATCAAAATAATTTTTTAAATCGGTTCCTAAATAACGAACTTCTGAGGTTACAAACATACAAAAAATATAAGCGAATTGCAACCTCCTTTTTTAAAGTCGATTAAAAATAGCGCAATATCAATCCAAGTAACAATTTTCTGGAAAAATGTAAAACAGAATTTTCTTGTTATCAATTCGTTTTGAAAGTTGGGTATATTTTAATATACTTAGAGTCTGTACCCATATTATTGTTGCATCCATTATTTAGCAGACGGGCCGGCGAGGGACCTCGCAGTGGCGGCGCTAAATTATTAAACACGCGTTATAAACATGCCACCCCAAACTCCACTTAAAATATACAGATCCGATGTGTGATGGCGGAATCATTAGACTCCTTGCAAGTTTTCACACAGTTTTCAAGCTTAAGATAAATCTAGAGAACGTGTTATTGATACGTAAAAAATTGACCCTTTATATCACATTTTCAAAGCAGTTTGGAACATTTTTTTAATATTATTTATACGCTAAAAATACACGAAACTTTCATAACCTACGCAAATATTATGACAAAATAATATTTTTATGTGACGAGGAAAGCAAAACATTTATCAGAAGCGAGATGTGCCCATCCATGACAATAGGGTGCTGAAAATATAAATTAAATGTTACAAGTTTTGATTTTACAGTTATTACAGTAATTTTAATTATTTGACAGCCACGTTATATCAAGATGTATTTGTTATATATCTTTCAATTTTGTTACGTTTTAAAGATGTTTGTAAAATATAAAATTTTTAGCTGATTTGGATTTGACCTGACAGTATATTAATCTCGCGATAAAAAAATACAAAAGTCTCCCATTACCGATAAAATTTTATTAATAAAATACTATTGAAATATGTCAATGCGTGTTGTTAATATAAATCTTTTTAAATAGGTAGACGATATGAAAGGCACGTGGGAACGCGCACCTGTCGCAATTACTCTGCATTTTAGAGCAGATTCTACTAACGAACAAAGAGGTTTTAATATATTATTGAAAGTGACGCCGACAAATGCACAACAAAATTTATAAAAGGATTCAGTGATCAGAATTTTGTCTACTTACGGGTCCAGGGCGATTAATCAACACTTAAATATAAAAACTAATAAACCCGACTGAAAGTATATCAATCTGGGCAATAATACGAACAGAATGACACCTCACACCTCAAAATCAGTCAAGCCACTTAGGCTACACGTCACAATGGAAAGGACATACATACAAACATACAAAAAGCATTAAACTCATATCAATCGCATAGAAGTTTTCCTTTATCATTTACTAAGTAGTACAGTTAATTAGAAACTGCTTGATTATAGCCTTTGGTAGTTTAGTTGTTTTAGTATTAAGATACATTTAATTTGTGGACTAGTAATTTAATTCTTTAAGATCTTGCTTGCACAGATCGTAACTCATTGGCGACAGCATTAGTTTTATACTAACTTTTTTTTACAATTCCAACTAATATTTAACGCTTGTCCAATAAAGCACATATTTTGTAATATGGAAAAATATGGTCAAAAGAGAATTTTAACTAGTATTCGCTAACCTAAATAATAATGCCTTTTTAATAATTGGTGAATTAAATATGCTTATATTATTAGGTTTACAACTTATAGACCCGCCACATTATTTCGACCACCTTCTAGGTTGTTACAGTAACTTCTGGAATAACTTAGAATTTTATATAAATAGAGCATGATTTGGCTGTCTCAATCATTTAATGACTGCACTTCAATCAGTAAAGGTTATGCAAATCATGGAAATTTCTCGTTGGGACTACGACTGCTCTTACGTCGTGAATTTCATTTATGTCAAAAAGCGACCCAGTCGACTTCCGATATTTATGCTACAATGGGGCAAGATGTACTCTCATATGATACCGCCAAGCATTGGTTCAGAAGATTTGTTGATTTTCATCCATGACGGCCCTCTACAGCAAATGTAGAATTAAGAAAACTTAAAACGACAAATCTCAGATTACGTTCGCGTTGCCTGGCAGACCATCTTCATTGCTCTCACACTGCAATAGAAAATCATCTTCATATCCTAGGATTCACGTGGAAATATTCAGTTTTGTTGTCGGGTGAACTGACACCACTTCAACTTCGGAGTTGCTGAGTTTGCATCGTAACAGGAGATGAGAAATGGGTCGTGTACGCTAATTTTACTCGTAAGCGCCAGTGGCTTAGAGCTGGAGAAACAGGTGTATGTATCTACATCAAAACCTGACGCAATTTTAAGTGTATGGTAGGGAATAAACGGGATTATTTATTGGTAGCTTTTGCCAACGAATATTAAAAGGTATTACACGACAACGTCCAGAGTAACTCGTGAAAAATGTTATTCACTGGGATGGTCTTTCGGCGTCTGATTACCACCTGTTTCATTTTCTATCTCATTAAAAAAGTTAACTCACAACCTTCTTCAATCAAAAGCCTACAGACTTCTACAAGGAAGGCATTCTATCTCTGCCAACACTTTGGCGACAAGTAGTACACAATGATGGTGCTAATATAATTGAAAAATAACTTTGTTTAATAAAACAAAAAATAAAGGAGTTATTTAATCTGAAATAGCGGGTTTATACGTTGCCAACCTATTATTAAAGCAGTATTTAGACCTAACCGTAAGATAAAACTATGTTGTAAAATATATTATGGGATTTGGTTGATTTAGATAATTCCTGAAATGATAAATGAAAAAAAAACTATTTTTGATTTTTATCTATGGGTCGCTTTGGCCAATTGCCCATGATTTTTGTGTCTGGACCTGATC
>DWLR01002401.1:0-15539 GCA_018246295.1 Papilio alexanor hazarajatica | reverse complement strand
ACCTGGCCGCCGCCACCGCCGCCGCCAGCGGCAAGCACGTCGCGCACCCCGACATGCAGCGCCTCAAGCACGCCGCCAAGGTAACATACTTAGTACCTACGCTCTCCTACACACAATCTTCTAAATCACACACCAGTGTTGCACAAACTATTTGTTATGTTATTGATTGATGTAGCAAGTTGAAAACCTTCAGCCCTCTTAATTGATAGATTTTAAACAAAATTTACACCTATTTTCTAATCCATTAAATAATAAACGATAGTCACGCAAAATTCTCACGAACTTTGCATTAGTTCTTGTACATACGACACTAATAATGTTAGTCAACACTGTCACCACCTTAGTTGCACCAAAATACAGTTATCAGAAACAACATAGTTCTTAATATTGTAGGATTTAACTAGTACATATTTGTAGAATGTACTGTACTGACGTTGGTAACAATTTCGCAAAAAAAAAAAAACATATTTTCGCCTTGTATCACTTTCGTGAAATATATTTACCACGTCACCACTTCGAGTTACAATTATAACAGTAATTCTTGCACAATACATTAGAAACACAAAAACAAAGTATATGTGAATTCATAGATATGAATTTAAATTATTTCTCGCTCAATATTTTTTGTATATTTTTACTAGTTTGTCACATATCTGTTTGTGTCCTGCCCTGTTACTGATTATTGTTATCGTTAAACAATGTTTATTGTCAATATTGGACTTTAACCGCGACTAATTCACGGTTTTCTGATAGCGGCTGAGCGACCCAACGAAGCGCTGGAGCCTACCCATCAAACCTAATACAATGCCGCGCCAAAACAAGCGCCGTTCTGTTAACCTCGGCCTCAGGACGGACTACAACTCTTGCGACTCTGAGACCGATATCTTCCAATCGGACCAGGAGGAAGAACTCGTCAAGCTCCTAGACTATTCCAGCCAGGATGACGATGTCTCTCCTTCTCTATTCCACGACAATTGTGAGGAGGCAATAGCATACACAGAAAGCCTGATGAGAGAAGCCGTGGAAAGAAATGTAAAAGATGACGACTTGAATGTGCGATACAATCTAACATCACGCAATAGCATTTTCGATATGGATTGGAGGGTGTTAAAATACGGTGAGAATATATTCTTAGGCGATTTGAAAAAATTAATCGATATTGTCGTTCAGATATCTGATAAAGATGAAGTCAAAAGAAAGCGGGATACATTGAAACGAATGAAGGCCTCGACAGACTTGGATATCGAAATGAAAAGACTATCACAAGTTATAGAGGACCTTGACTCTGAAATTGCAATACCACTAGAACCAGTCAAAAAGGAAGTAATAACGAACACAAAAACAATAGAGGCCATTATTCCGTTAAAGCATACAGTACCAGAGGAGCCAGCACTGAAAAACACAATATTCAAAGTGAAAAAAGTAAAACCTGTGAATTTGGTGCAAAGTCCAAGTCCAGATTTAAAAATTGTAGAAAATTCCACCGTCCGGACACCCATCTCTGAGCCTTCAGAAACTTCAGAAACTTCAGAAACTCCCGATCAGAAACAAAAAGGCGAATCTAATGAAATAACTGTCCGACCTGAATCTAGAACTAAAGAAGTAAAATTAGAATTTTGGAAACTGTTTAAAGACGATACTGAATGGTGGAAGGCGTTAGCTAAAAGAAATCTGGAAAAAATGGAAGAAACCAAACGAGAGTTAGACCGCTTCAGCGGCCATGAACTTGTTTTAGGGGAAATTAAAACTGAAATTGATAAATACGAAAAGGAAAAAGAAACTTTACAAACGTTCATCGAAGAGGTCGATAAATCGAAAGCAGTCAATAAAGATTTAGAATATAATAAGAAATATGAAGACATCGTCCTGAAACTAATCGAATTTGCAAAGAAAGATTTCATCTATAAAGGTTTTGATCCTCTCATTGAGAAATTAAAGGCTCTTTCTAATGTTCAAATTGAAGGTAAAAAGAAAAAAGTTGTGCATATCCAAGATATTATAAATATCTACAGTCAGATTGACGTTTCAAAGTATTCTTACGAAGAATTGTGTTTGCTTGAAAAGTATTACAAAGAGGTCATAAGAAAGTACAAGATCGAGGCTGGTATTAAAGAAAAAGAAAATATAATGCCTAAAATAATACTAACACCGGAATTCAATAGAAATGAAAGAAAATCAGCACCTCCTTCCTTCCATAGAAATGTAATTTTAAATGTTCATTCAAGTCAAAATTTGACTAAAAATGTAAACCATTACAGTAACACGTCCTTGAATAATGATAGCTCCCAGAAAAGATTGCAAACAAAAAAAGAGGATTCAGTGAGCAATTTAGATATCTTTGATATGACTCGCACATATCCTCTGCAATACTACGCCAACAATTGGTGGTCCATTTATGAAGACATTCTGAAGAACCGCGAGCATCAATTCGGAACTATTGACAATTGGTGGAACTTCTACGAAGCTATGATAAACAAAAAGGAAACTACCGAGGAAGATTTAAACAGAATTCGTGCCATAATGGCATATAGGAGTGACGGTAGAAGATCTAGACCCAACAGTCGAATGGAGGGGCAGCTTAGAATGTTGGACGAGATAACGAACAGCAGATTCCGTGAGAGCGAAGACGTGAAGACGAGCGACAATGACTCGGTCAGATTTCCAAATAGCCTGTACAATAACCGACCGTGCACCGCGTCTAACAAACGAGTCATGCAGAGCACGCAATGGATCGCATGGTGTGGAGAAGAGTCGCTTGTCATGTTGTCTGGTGTTTGGATCATCGGATCATTGTTGTCGTTCCTTTCTCTTCTTAATACACATGTTGGTGTCCTAAGCATATAACTGCGGCTCTTGTGCATTGATATTATTGATTTTATTAGTATTCCTAGTATTATGCTTACGATATCATCATATTGTTCGATCATTTTCAGCTCAGGTGTTTCAATCATGAGATTTAGAAATGTGTTTAGTTTTGTTTTTGTATCGCCCTCTGTGTGGCATGACCTGTCTGACCTTAGGTCGTTGACCAGTAACACGAGACCCCACCACTAAACACATTTCATGAGAAACGTCAAACGCGCTCCATATCACGGTTACCTGGTGACTCGGATCGTCGCTTGATATTATTAAAAGTAAATAACTTTAAAAACCACAAGCTTTCATTTTATATCACACACAGCGAAGCTTTCAAAGTCCAATATTGACGTACACACAAACAAGCTTTATATATCATATATTTAGTATATCTGTTTTTATTATGGTTGAAAGCTTATGGGTTTCCTGCTTATAGCATGAGCTTGTATATTTTGACTGCAATCATTGGGATTAATAAACTCTATTGGCCATAGTTTAATTTTCATATTCGTCGGCAACCCAAAGCTTTTAATAATGTAGTAAATTGACATCTAGTTGTTTGTTTGGTCTAACATAAGTAAACAGTATAACAAAAGATTTTTTTTTTCTTTTTTTCAAAATATAATACTAAATCCAGTTTGATTTAACGTCAACAAATTTCTATGAAAATGAAATTACACTTTAAAAGACAAATAACTCTGAAAAGTGAAGAACGAAATATAGAAATAAGTTTCAAAATTTCTTACTAAAGACACTATTGTGTGCGTGTTCTTCAAAGTTTTAATTAAAATTTGATGTGCACATAATTCATTTGTAAAAAAAATGTAAATAAATTATTATTAATTTGTGCATTTGCTTTTGTGATTTTATAAAAATATGTATTACTATTTGGGTCATATTTACAAAAAAAATATATAATATTAAACAATTGCTTTGTTTAATATTATCGGCATATATTATGCAAAAGCAAATATATAACACCACACGTGAACATTAATGGGAGGTTCTTATAGGTATTTTCAATAGCTGCATACTACCATATAATTTTAAAACAATGAATATAATGATTTGCATTCCGCGTACATACAGGTGATGGTGACAAATGTGACGTCACTGCTTAAAACCGTCAAGGCGGTGGAGGACGAGCACACTCGCGGCACCAGAGCGCTGGAGTCAACAATTGAAGCCATCTCTCAGGAAATCGAGGTAATATCACGATAACTACTAATTGACCTTTATTGAATACAGAAGAAGCCAGAGACTCTTGCCTACCCCTTTAGGGCGAAGGCGAAACAAATTTGAACTAACTAAAATACTTATAATTAAACTGAAAAAATGTCTATTGAATACATTCGATGCCCGGTAACTATCGTGTTGTACTTACTGGTGTGCTTAATTTAAAATTTATTTCTTATGCTATTTTGTTTTCCTTTCTACTACATAATTTACGTGTAAATTTTGTTCTTAATTAAGTAAATGAATAAAAAAATTAAATAAAAAACAATGTTTGCAGGTGTTGATGTCGCCGTCCCCGGCGAAGAGTACAGCGACGCCGGAGGAGCTGGTGCGCTGCACACGGCTGATGACGGCGGCGACGGCGCGCGCGGTGGCGGCCGGCAGCGCGGCCGGCGCCGGCAGTCAGGACCAGCTCACCGCCGCCGCCAACCTCGGCCGCAAGACTGTCGTTGACATGATGGTCGCCGCCAAGGTACACATCTAAAAATCTCTTAGAGCTTTATCCGGCTCGAAGGGCCAACATTTAAATTTACTTGAATATAAATATCATAAAGTTTAATACATTTAAATGTAAAAATGTAGTCAAAAGTTAACTTACGAAGAAACTGAAAAACTGCAAAATAATATTGTTCATTTGTAAGCCAAAAAACAAAAACATTACTCTCCAGTAGTTCTTCCGCCTCATATATTGCATTGACATACAAAACTCACATCTAAACACATACACCTTCACACGTATGTACACATACGAACACACATACACATATGCACACGGGAGCGCGCGCTTTTACATACATAAATCTTTTTGTAATTTTAAATTATTTAAAACTAAGATGCTACTAGAATTAATGTTGTCATATGAATTGTAAGAGGAAGCGCCAGTGTCTGTCTGTAACACAGTGCGAACTAGCACAGACACTGACGTTCACTCAGTCTCCAAAAATGCATAGCGTTGTATATAATGGTATATCGATACTTTTCTTTCATGGGACAAATTGTTTTTGAGGCTTAATAATAAAGAAATATTTTATTATTTATTTATTTTAAAGTCACAAAGTAAAATACGGCATTTAATCAAGTTAAGTAATTATTATTTTTAATTAACAGTGTAAAGAAATACAGGCTTTTCTTATTGTTTCATTCAGTGTCAACGTAAATCTTAATCTATAACATTATTCCGCTCACTCCAGGGAGCAGCACAAGCAGCGGAAACAGAAGAACTGCGCACGCGCACGCTGGAGGCGACGCGCGAGGCCGGCGAGGCGTTCCGCGCTCTACTGCAGGCCGTGCTGGCGGCCCCGGGCGGCGCCGCGCGCTCCGCCCTGCCCGACCTGTCGCGCAGCGTGGCCCGCGCCGTGGCGGACATGCTAGCCGCGGCGGAGCTGCTCAAAGGTGATGCAGACATTTGTAACTAACATATGATATAAGCCTTTGTTTTTAAAGTTAATATTTTATCTCCTACTTATAGTGTCTCTTTTATTTTTTATAAGTATTAACTACGAAATTGCATTTTCACAAATCTACGCCTTTATTTGTAACATAACAATTCGAATATTGCAGGCTCAGAATGGGTGGACCCCGAAGACCCGACGGTAATCGCGGAGGCGGAACTGCTGGGCGCGGCCGCCTCCATCGACGCCGCCGCACGCAAACTGGACGCCCTGCGCCCTCGCAAGCCGCCGAAGATGCAGGTACGTTACATTCTATTATCTTCACTGATTTGCAAAGGTTGTTCGTTTTTGCGATCTTATCTATGTGTGTATATGTGAAAAATTGTTATTTACTTTTTGAATATTAATTTATTTGATATTGGAAGCGCCGATAGCTTATGTTCTATTCTTGTAAAGTAACCTTGTATACCAAATCATGGTTCTTGTAGCAAATATTGCAATATAATTTTTAAAATTGTGTGTTTTTTTTTGTATATGAAAATTATTCACACGAAGAACAATGGCGTCGGTAGAGAAGATGATAAAGAAGAAACACGAGTGGCACGTGTCGGTAAGATATGTTTGATATTCTTGGTTGTATATTACTATCACCCGGGAATCAAACATATTACATATCGATCGTGACCCGAAGCATCGGCGAAGAAAGAAGTTCTAAAGAAACTTGTATATGTTAATAATGCATTCCATATCTATCTTTTTTTTTAATCATTTTACTGTAATTACAATATTAATTGAATTGTCATTTCTAGGAGGCTGATGAGACTTTGAATTTCGACGAGATGATCCTGGAGGCGGCCAAGTCGATTATAACTGCGACGTCAGCGCTCGTGCGCGCCGCCTCGGCCGCGCAGCGCGAACTCATCGACCAGGTATGAAGAGGAAACAGCTTTGCATACTGCTTAATAATGTTTATTGGAACCAATATATATTTCACATGAAAATTGTTCATTCTTATTAATACTATTTAATAGGGCTAGCTTGATAATTTAGATATAGAAGTTTGTGACCTTCGTTTCTTCCATATACACCATTACTTTGGTTTGTTAAACTTAGATGCGACCAATAAACATATCGTTGCTAATATTATAAATGTGAATGTAAGTTTGTTTGTTACGTCTTCACGTAAAAACTACTTCACCAATCATCATGTCTCTAAGATATTTGGAAGGATACTTTTTTATTACATTTTTTTTTTTACGGAATAAAATTGCAAAAACTCGGGCGAAGCCGTGGGGAATACCTAGTAATTCATAATTCGATCGATAAGCTTGGTGTACAGGGCAAAGTGGCGCGCCGCCCGGCGTCATCGTCTGACGACGGGCAGTGGTCGGAGGGGCTGGTGTCTGCGGCGCGGCTGGTGGCGGCCGCGGCGCACGCGCTGGTGGAAGCCGCCAATGCGCTGGTCCAGGGCGCCGCCTCCGAGGAGCGGCTCATCTCCAGCGCGAGGCAGGTCGCCTCTTCGACCGCGCAACTGCTCGTCGCTTGCAAGGTAATTGCATTTCTTTAAGGAAGTAAATACGAGCAATAGTCGCTATAGTAAGCTAATAGTAAGTCGCTTTTGAACGTTAGTACTAATTTAAAAAATAATCTGAAAACTTTTAATATTTTTAGTCGGTTTCTTATGAAATGATTTTTGTCTGAGAGCTGTCAAAATGTATGTGTAAATAACATGATTACACGATTTTGTGGAAGTCGTCGAGTTTAGTTCTTATCGCATTTTCGTTGCTCTGTCCGCTTACCTGCCATGTTTTTCACTGTGTTCAATTTTTTTTTTTTGCAAATCTTTAAAAAGGTATGGACAAAAATATGAAAGCTAAGGAAAAAATCGAAATAAATGATACACTTACGAGTTAATATTCATGTTAAGGTAATTGAGTCAGAAAATATTTAATTTTTACTATTATAAGTCTAGTTAAAGTCATGACTCGATGTTACTTCATATGTAGTCGTAACTTCAATAATTATTAAAAGAAAATATTGTATAATAGGTGAAGGCTGACCCGTCGTCGGAGTCGACGCGGCGTCTGCAGGCGGCGGGCGCGGAGGTGATCCGCTCCACCGACAACCTGGTGCGCGCCGCGCGCGAGGCCATACACTGCGACGACGAGCGCAGCCTCGTGCTCAACCGCCGCATGGTCGGCGGCATCGCGCAGGAGATCGACGCCAGGTAACCGCCGCTGCGGCCAGCGCCGACTGTTACAGCGACGGGCTGGATTGTAGAGTTTACAGCGATAGATCCTGACAGGTCAACTAAGCTGGAAAATTTGACATTAAAATGCTTATTTTAGAGTTTTAAAATTAGAATTTTAGAATTACCCCGTCTCACTTTTGAAGCAACTTTTGGATTTAGTGAAAAATGAGATCGTCACAATATGACCCTATATTTTATTGGATAAACTAGTAAACGAGCTTCGGTTGATTTAAATCTAAGTGATCAATGTCGCCCATACCAAACTAAGAATCAAAAGTTTGTGGAATCGAGGTAGAGTGTGGATGGAATAGGTTTTTTTTTTAGACTTCTCTTCACATGCTGAATTTCAGGTCGGAAGTGCTCCGTATCGAGAAGGAGTTGGAAGAGGCGCGCGGACGGCTGACCGCCATCCGGCAGGCCAAGTACAAGCTGCGCGCCGGCGACACCTCCGGCGACGACACCGACACCGACCTGCAGATGGGATACGCCAGCGACGCCTCCACCCACCACAGGTGAAGATGTTTGCATGCACATTTTACTGTCATATCAGTAAAACAATGTATAATAGGACTGAATACTGGTGTAAAGTGTAAATACTGAATAATATGTGTACTTCGAAAATTATATAATTTTGTATTAGATTGTGCATAAGTTATTTTCAATATATTTTGTTGTCAAAAGTGATGATAACAATGACGACCGCACTGATGGTTTGATAACCATTACCTGATGTCAGAACTAACATCTGAATATATACTAAGATTTATTTTGAATAAAATAATAATAAAAAAATATAAACAAATCTATAATTATTTATTGCAGATTCAAAACACCAAACAGCAGTTTCGCGAACACCACATACAGCCCGAACAGCACATATTCCGCGCAGAACACCACCAACATAACTCAGAACACCACCAATATCTCGCACCACGTGAGCAGTCTCAACCAATCAGTGCACGGCGCTACTAGCCCCGCCCACAACGCGCCCACCCACGCCCAAAGCCCCGCCTCCAAGCCGGACACCAACGGCTTCCAGAGGGACGACAAGTACACAGCGCAGAGCCCCACATTCTCCAGCTTCAGACCGCCGCAGGACGACACGCCCAAGAACTACGAGGGGTTCACGACACGGTAAGTGCCATAGTGTGTTGGCTGGTCGAAGTTTAGATTTTGAGACGTATGGATACATCCATTTCATTCAGTTGTATAGTAGATGTACAATACATCTTTTAGTGTTTGTTACCTATAATTTTCCATATTAATTTTCATTCAATTTCCTACTACACACTGCTTTAAACTTATCATCATAAACAGTATCGTTCATATTCGTATCACTCAAAACTAACTTCACATTGTTTCAATTTCAACTTGAGAATACTATAAATATCGTATAAATAATATTATTGAGAGTTAATATTTTAAAGTAGGAAAAAAGTTTTAAAATAATAGCCTTTTTACAACAAACTATGTTGCTGCATTAAATTAAACATATATAGAGTTTAAAAAATGAGACAGGAAAAAACGAAATAAAAATGACATATGACAATCTAAGCTCCGACCAAACTCAATGATAGTTCACAAAAGACTGATACATTCTAATTCATGTTTGCTTCCTTACACGCTGCCATCGGATCACGGACAGATGAACAAGTTACATAAGCAAGCCTCCTTGTATAAAGTGCCTCTATTGTCATCTTATGATTCGTGCCTCTACTAAAAACAATAGTGTATTTTTATATCAGTAATAACAATGTAATAGATTCTTCCAAATTTAATTTTTCAAAGGTTTGTATGAATTGTACTAAAAAAGTGGAAGATATGCCTTTTGGTTAGAATTGCAAAAAAAAAAATAAAAATAAATGTAATGTATAATAATCGGCAAAAACTTGAATTGAAATAAGAATAATAAAGTAGTAGGAACAAGATACGAAAAGCTAACTTATTTTTAGGAACATTTGGCTGTTACTATAACATATATATCTAACCATTGCATAACTTCCACATATACAAATATATCTATGCTCATTTCATTTATCATTTCATGAATATATGCTTCATTAATGTAACCTTCGTTATAGTCATTTTTGTAAATGTTTAAATAAAATTTGTCTTATATTATGAATTCATTCAACAATTTTCTGGTGACAGTTTATGGTGAAACAAATGTTGAAAATAAAACGGTCTTCTAGACGATTCCGTTTAGGGGCATGTCGAGTTGATAAAATATTATTGTAATAAATTTCCCGTATCACAGATGCTACCAGGCCCTTAACGATAAAATAATACATTTGTATCTTTTCATAAACTGAAATCCTTAAAACGCTCTAATCGATCTCTGTCAGAAGCTAATGTAACGCATGAAAGGCTTTTACGCTTCTGCAGATGACTGAATCATATAATTATTATAAGTTTAAGTTACAACTATCGCTACAACCTATTTACTTGTATTTTTAGTTTGTAAGATTATTAATATAATATTGTGGAATCCCAACGAGATTCGAGACTCATTTATATTGCAATGACACGAATCGCTTTTAGTATTAATTTTAATTTTATACTTGTGTTCGGTTTTTATATGATGATCATTGATTGGTCATTCGGTGACCACCTTTCATAAATAAATCTTAATTATATTTGTAAAACATTGTAGCTGTCAGAAAACAATTCAAAAGTATTTACAGCATGGAATGTTTGACTGTCAAAAGTCATCATACAAAAACTAAACTATAGTAAATGAAAGTCTTTCTAAAATCTAATATTATCTGTAGTTACATAAATTTAGATTGAGTCTATACAATAACCTATAGCAGTGACTAGATACTGAAGTAATATTTCGTTTGCAGAGAAAATACCACCAGTAATGATAGAACGATGAAACACGAGTAAGTCGTTGTAATAATGAGCTTCGGCTTCCGATTTTGTATACATATACTTGTTCCATGTGCGCACTCGCCGCTTGCGCCCGCCGCGACATCCGTGCATCGTTCTGTACATATGACAGTCTTTGTCACATTACAGCTTATAATACTTGTAATCATATCTTTGCTAAGGCCAGTGCTTCCCAAACTGTCTTAATCGATTTTAATAAGCTTTATACGTAACTTATTAAACAAAATTATGTCGACATACAATACATGAATATTGTGATTGAACTTTATAAAGTTTGCAGCAATACACCACATAAAAATAAACTTATAGATGATGCCATTTAGCTATTACGACGAAGGAAATTCAAGATAATAAATAGGCTAATCTTGAATTCGTGAGTTCGAAACTTTGATCGTGGATTGGATCGTGGTCAAATAGTAATTTGTATATTCAAATAAAAATAGATAAAATGTACAAATAATTAATTGATCCAAAGCCGATGTTCTGTGGTCCTTATTTATTTTTTAATTTATCTCATAAAAATTAACTGACTGTATTAATTACTTATATAAGAATATATAAATAAAATACTGCAGAATTATATTACAAATTCAGAATACATTTAAAAAGATTATTCAGATACATAGTTTACGTTACAAAGAGGTTCGTTTAGTATAGACATTAAGCGAATATTGGTTGTATATTAAGCGATATTCCGCAAAATTTATGAAAATCAAAATAATAATATTCGTATTGCGTACTTTTCTTCAACTATTAACGGTTTGACAACTGACAACGACTAAAGGTTGGAAACCACTGGCTTAGACTAAGTAGCAACTAACAACTAATTATTGTTTTTTTTCTCTTCTTTCCTTAACCTGCATGCGGGTGATTAACCTAACCGAATAGGACGAGCGTGACGGAGGAGACGGTGGTAGTGAAGTCATTGCAACTGCCGGAAGTTCGCACCGCGTATCTGGTCTCGGACGACGGTCCCGACGCCCCCGACGCCGAGCGCGTCTTCTACAAGAGGGAGAGGCCGCCGCCCCCGCCGCCGAGACGCATTTCCCTCCTAAAGTACGAGGACAACGCTAGTTAATTGGGTTCGTTCTGGCTCTTCCATCCTTTGCGCACCGGGCAGCCTGCAGAAACCACCCACCTCACACCAGAAAAGTAAAATATTCCAACACCATGACTTTACCCTCAATGTTTGTCATTTCGCATTTCAGAGACGACTTGTGCTAAAATCCTCTTTCATGTTCTCGTCGATTTTCCGACACACTGTTTACGCTGACATACCCGGTTTCCAATTAATAGTTCTGTGATTATTGTGATTAACCAGTCTTCTAACGCATGACGCATGCCGGTGCCGGTTAATTCCTTCCTCTCTCTTTTCGGTTGCGGGAAATTCATTGAGTTACAATCGATTATTTACCCGCATGACGGACTTATAAGTAATCGAATTGCAAATATTACAGCTACGAGACCCGACTCTACGACACACCTCGACCCGTTAACGAGTACGTTAAAACCGAGGAGCAACGCCAATACGAGTCCAATCAGTCCAGCCAATATCAGTTCACTAAGCAGGAGCAACGGTATGGATACGATTCCCAACAACTACCTTCGCCCTTGAGCCCCAAGTTCAATGCTAGGGACTTAAAGTTCGAAGAACCTATTTACTCCTCCCTCAAGAAGCCGACTACCCCCAAATCACCCTTCGATGGCGTCGGTCAGACTTTCTCTGAACACCAGAAATCCACCGAAAACATCCCGGGCGGCACCAAACATTCAGAGTACACCGTCAAAAGCGAATCCTATCAAAGTTATCCGAAGACGGAGTTCGTTTCGTCCGAAACCAGGCAAGAAGTTAAATCGCCCTTCGCAACATCCACGCCCTCCAAGTATGAGAGCAACCAATTTACTGAGTTCTCAAAGAACTTAACGGATATAGTAAAAGCTCCGACGCCAACGTTCGAAAGAATATCCTCGCCGTACGGCAAGGAAGTGCACAGCTACGGAGGTCCGAACTACCACGAGGAGACCACAACGGAGGTCAAGGAGATACCGAACGGTACTCAGAAGATTACCACTACCAAGATCTATAGCTCGTCGCCGGTCAACATGACCAGTACCAGCACTAAATACGAACCGATCAAACTCGAAGGTATCGATGAACTATCGAAGTCGTTCGACAACGATTCGAGATACAGCACTCTAGATTCTCGTTTCAATACATTGGACTCGAAGCTGAGCTCGGACACGAGCCGGTCGTTCATGCGACCCTCGGAATTCCAGTCCTCGGACTACCAAACGACCACCAGCGTATCGAAAGTGAAGAAACCATCCGAGCTGGTAAAGGAAATCGATAGTTTGGACAAGAAATTCGCCAAGCAAACTATCACTTCGGAAACCATCGAACGCAAGTCCGTAATGACCAGCTCACACAAATCCGAAACTAGCTCTACTGTCACCAAGAAATTTGGCAACTTCTAAACTTAGCATCTTATTTAGTCGTGTGTGTCGTTAACAGTTCTCTAACGCTTTAGTTTAGTGTATTTATTTACGTGAAGAAATGCATTTTATCTAAAATTCAATAGTTGTTACAAATATATAAACTATATATTTAATATAATAATTAATTTCCTTGTGATAATGGTCCATAATTCAATTAAAAAAAAATACTGTTTAATTGAAAAGTAAATCTATTAAACTATATATTTGTATGTATGTAGTTTAATGTTACATTTACATAATTATTTATAAAAGATTAATAATCCCCATGATACCTTTTTACAATTAAAATTTACTATTGTTGTTACATCAAATCACAAGGGACTATTTAGATTTAAGACATAAACAGAGGTGCTATAATACTTTATTTATAGACAAATGTAGCAATGCAGTGTTATTATAATGCTACTTTTTATTTTATATTTTCAAAGATATATTGTGGTTGATCTTATGATATTTAAAATCCGGGAATATACGATGACTTTAATTAACATTAAAACTTCCAAGTTATTAATTACGTTGTTTCTAATAGATGGCTAAAATCTCAAGCTTTATTGGTTAAATTACCTTACTGCTCGGTCTGATAATTTTTAATGCAACAATTCTATAAATTGTTATTTAAAAATTTAAGGCAGTCTGTGTTCCCGGATTTACAATTCACAAAGTGCTAATCCCATCGCGGGACCCTATTCTAGATGCCTTTTATTGTTATTAAAGTATCTTTTAGTATTTTAGTAAACAGCATAGCAGCTAAAGATTTTGAAATTTTCAAAGTAATATATAAATATATATAATAGATTTATAATAGGAGTGAAAAGGTGTTTTCTCAGTTAAACAAGGAAAACATAGCAGACT
Organism: Papilio alexanor hazarajatica; assembly: GCA_018246295.1. Lineage (NCBI taxonomy): Eukaryota > Metazoa > Arthropoda > Insecta > Lepidoptera > Papilionidae > Papilio > Papilio alexanor. The sequence continues at coordinate 1,565 of DWLR01002401.1, read as the reverse complement.
CAAACCTATGAAAAAAAATAATATATTTAAAGAATAAATAAATGTCGTGCCTTCAAATGACAAATTGACATAAGTTCTACAAACAATAGTACGGTTTTTAATTTTATTTATTACTTTAAACTTGACCTACGGACAGATTACGAAATATGTGCCATAGACAACTATGTATTAAGTTGTGTAAAATATTTTTTTTTTGTTAGAAAGTCTATTTATAGTGATATTAATTGTTCGGTGCAATTTTTTTTATAACACGTTTGTTTAATTAGTTAACATTTTTTTTTTTTTAATATTTAGTTCTTTGAAAAATTAAATGGTGCCTATTCGATTCCCGTTTTTTTTTAAATATTGCATGAAAAGAAAACTTTTTCCTTTGCAATCTCTTAATGAATGAGTCTAATTTTAGATCTTGTAGCTATCTCTATATACTGTTTGTGTGTGTACTGGCAACTATGTTGACAGCTGTCATTTGGTATGTTTTTAGTAGTGTTTGTGTATTTTATGTTTTATTTTCCAGTAAGACAGGTTTTTATTAACCTTTTAACATGTACTAAATTAATGTTGAAGCATGTTGCTATTAATATAATAACAAAATGAATTGCTATTATGTATTGAAACGACAAAAAAGATAAGTATATTTATAAAACACGTCATTGTGCCTTAACCAAATTGCAGTTTTGCCTTTTGATTAAAAAAAAAAGTATTGTATGAAACTAATGATTAATTTTAGGTTATAGGAAGATGCCCGCGAAAGCGATTCGTCCACTGAAGGTATTGAAACACCAATTCAAATAGGTTAGATATGTACAATTAGTAGTGCAGTGTTTTATAATTATAGAAATATATATTCGTAAACCTTGTAGCCAGCCTGTAGCGTCCGAAATACATATTATAACTGTGTCACGAAAGAACTTGGTATAATTCTACGATTGTTGCCACAGAAATAAATTCGAATTCTACAGGTTGGTTTATTAAATAACTAATTAATCCTAATTTAAGTTATGTAAGGCTAACTGTCGTGTCTTATTAATAATTCGTCTATGTAATCATTTAATTGATGTCTTGTAAGTTTTGGAAGTAACCAAATTTCGACTTACTGTAAGAGTTTAGTGTTGTGTAGTTTTATAGTCCCACTAAAATTGGACATTTTATAGGACATAGTAGCCGCTTAGTGTGAATACAAAGTACATATGTATAAGTATGTATGTACACATATAATAATCAATGTTGTAATTACGTGAGTTGTATAATATATTCTATCTAATACATTCTCAATTTAACATCAACAAACGCCAAATAATCAGTTTCATTTAGTTTTCTATTATATCATAATTAAATTATAAATTTGTTAATATTATTTTAAATTTTTATTGGATTCTATTTCTAGATCAGCTGGTAGCTCGTATTTAATATATAACTTAGTTGGGGCATTTTGTGGTATCTACACGAATATGACTTACGTCTGTATGTAATAAAATATAACTAATTATAAATACTCTGTTTCATTTCCATTTATATATACACACACACACACACACACACACACACACACACATATATATATATAT
>DWLR01002400.1:0-15540 GCA_018246295.1 Papilio alexanor hazarajatica | reverse complement strand
TATATATATATATATATATCTTCATATAAAAAAGAGAACGGCAAAGATTATTTTCGATGTCTGCACATAATTAATTATAATGCGGGTAAAATTAGGTTTAGTTTGCACAACACTTGGGACATACAGTCCTTCCATCCGATGACAGAAATAAAGTGGAATAAAACAACTTTCAACTCAGGTATGGTACTTCATTTTAGTTTAGTTATTATAACTTGAATTAATAACAAAATTACATAGCCAGCACCGCAGGATAATACTAGTCAACGTGCAAATGTGTTACATAAATAAGCATTAAAAAGTTGTCACGTCACGTTGTGAATGTATTACTTGAGTAATTCCCTTTATCACATGTTGTCTCACAAAATGCCTCCCACTCTTTGTGCTACATCCCTACTTAAGTTACAGGTGTCCTAGAAAACTAAACACATTATAGTGAGTTTAAGAAGTTTTTATCTATACTAATATTATAAAGAGAAAAGATTTAATAGTTTGTTTGTCTAAAACTACTGAACTGATATTAAAAATTTCACTCATAGAGAGATCTCTTATAAGCGAGTAATCAAGATTGTATTTTATTTTTATTTACGCCCGGTTTCGCTCGGACAAATAAAAAAATGGAAGTATAATCCTTAATGCCACGTTTAATAAAAGCTCTTTAACTTATAATGCTATAAGATATATAGGTAGTCTGTCGGGTTTTAGCACTTTGTCTTTGACTGGGGAATGCAGAATTCGATGACAAATATTGACAAATGTTTGTGTGCAACAAATGTTTGCTTTCTCGTCTGGTGGTGTGTACACAGCGCAATGTATAGCGCATCTCAGACGCACCACTCGGCACTGCATCTTATAAAAATAAATAAAATCAAAGGGTTTGTGACTCAAAATAATATTTTTATAACTTCACACACAAGTATTTCTTCTTACCACTTAAATTTATTCGAGCTACATAAATGTTTCATTCGGGTTTGTTTCTAAAAAGAATATAATTTTCACGCTCCGTTAACAGAATCATCAACACTACATGTTTTCATCGCCACTCAAAAACTCAAATAAAACGGATCGGAGAGAAGACATAGGTAAGGAGTAGATAAGACATATAAAACATTATATGAACGATAATTGACTTTTCATAAAGCTTTTTTAGTTGTCATTACCTAAGCAAGTTTGATCTGTAAAAGCATAACCATAAATAGAAGATCATACAAAATGATAAGTCCTAATCCAAATTAAAAGTAATATATGTAATATCTCTCTTGGAAGATAAAAGCGATTGTTTATATTTATTCTGAAGAAACTGCTTATGCTCAATTGAAATACAGTAAGTATTTCTTAGAAGAATCTTAGAGATATTTCTTTTGGTATCGGGCGATACATAGTAAATTTCAATGGAGTCGCGTCGTGGCTCAATAGGGATTTGTCCCGATCTAGGGAGAGCCGGGACGCCGAGCCTCTTGTTACAGTTTGACCTTGCAGATAAAGTTTTGATGCCTTTTTTGTATTGAATTTCACTAAACTGTTTACTTCGTTAAGCTCTTAAAGTGGAATTTATAGATGTAAAATGAAATAATAAACAACGATATTAATTTTTCACCTTAAAAATGAAGAAAATTTATGAAAATTATTTTTATTTACAATGCAGAAGTTTATTAATATATAAGAAGAAAATATATAAGGCAAGATTATATCGATTATAAGAAGGATTCGTAGTTGACAAAAACGCAGGCGAATATTGGATCAGGACCGTGGAACTCACTGCAATACTATTAGACTCCGCAACTAAACATACTTATTTAAATCTTAATTTCTTCGTATATTGCAGATTTTTAGTACAATTTAATGAATTAAAAGCATTCAGTAATAAATGAAAAACTTGTAAAGTTGCAAAAGAGTTGACAAGTCGTTCACAAGCTGAGTTTGAGTTATTAATCATCGGAATATAATCAAGGAGAGGTCAAAAATTGTAAACAAATATAACCTCTCCTGAGCGGCGGTCGGCGAACCGACGCGACTCTTTTCCAGCCGCAGTCACTTGCCTTAACTTGACGATGCTATACTAATTCATTAGCTCAAGATAACTGTTCACTTAATGGAAAACGAGCAAGCGGCTCAGTCAATATTAAGTGGATATTTATCTAATAAACAATTTTTAATTAATTTGTAAAATTTAAATATTGCTTTTGATTGTTATTATAAATCAAAATGAAGAAGATTATTTTTAACGTAATTTTGAATACAAAATAATATAACACAAAAATACCTTTGCTTTGAAAATTAAACTTTCGTGATATAAAGAGTCGGATTTGGCCGATCATCGCTATCAAATGCACTGCAAAGCCTTCAAAGCCCACATATATCATGTCAAGGTCAGCTTTGGGCCATTTATCTCACCGTGCCGCCCTCGCACTCGGAAGCCGGTAGGAAATGGACATTGAATTGATAAGAATCGTGTTTTACCTTATATTTAATGTACCTTCAAGTTGTATCCATTATATTCGGTGATTAGTAATTTTATGTGTACTTTATAAAATCACCTCAAACTAAAGGTTGCAACTATTATCTACAGGCATTATATATTGTGATGTGATTCTAATAATTTAAATAAGGCCTTTTAATGAATCGGCGATGATACGTATTTGATGGTTGTGTCTTCAAACTTCTGACACTTATTATACTTGTACTTGAAGCTAACTTACACCTATTTTATCATGATTTTAAGTTTAATACTTAGTACTTACAATATTATTGAATATATAATGTTCAGCTTAGTAAAAATAAAAATTCCAGCAAACCAAACTTGCCCCAAAGCAAACTAAATGCTAGTTCTAATTAAAATTTTAATAGTAACTAATCAACTTCTTTTTCATTTTTTTTAAATTAAAGAAATGCCAATTACATTTTGTTTAAATATTTCAAATTGTAAATTGTCTTTAAATATCCTCGGGGAGGCCAAATCTCTTTATAAATATCAGACGTTGCATAAAAAAAAGTGTTATTTACCAGATAACATGTTTGATAAGCGAGATATATTACTAACACTTCTAATTAATAATCTAATTTAATATACAAAATTCTCTCAATCAGCAGAAGACAAAGATACAAAGAGAAGTTTGAAAAAAAAAAACGACTATATTAACATAATATAGGGTGGTCAGTGTTAAACCCGACTTAAGATGACTGAACCCATTTTTAAATAAGAAAACACAGACTTAAGTGGTATCAGAATTCTTTCTTGCGTTCTTAAAAGATTTTTTTAGAGATAAATCCCTTCACAAAATCTTAAAGCCCGCATTTTCTATCTAAAAGTGAAATTAAAGAATAGATTACACTGTACTCAGTCTGACACAATTGACTAAGACATTGTTAATGACACACCCGGTGTACATGGTATTATTATAGTTCTTTCATTTTGTTCGACGTTTAAGATTTTTGAAGGTATAGTTGATATTTGTTTAGATTAATTAAGATATTTTGTTGAAGTCTGGTACATAAGATGTTTATTATATTTATAATATACACGATAAAATTTATTGTCTTTTATTACATAACAGATCGTATTCGTTAACAAACAAAATTATATAACTTTACTTATAACTATTATGATATATCATAACCTTAATATTATTGTGCAATACTTCGACGAATCTCTGATCATGTTTTAGGTAACCCCAGCACTTTATATAATATTTGATAAATCATAAACCCTCGCAAAAGAACACTGTTTCCTACCAAGAGTGATATGTGAGGCTATTGATATTTATAAAAAATCTTAATTTTAATAGAAAATATGGCTGGGTGGCTGGGTGAGAACCTACTTGGGATCCCGTGATTAATCAAATTAAGTCCCAAATCAAGCATACAATTACAATATAATGTGAGCTCATTTTGCTTAGACCTAAACAAAAATGATTATTACCATGAGTGCTGCAATGCACTCGAAACATCGGGGATCGAAATATTAATTAATGTAATATAATCAGTAAAATTAGTATAATTTCGATGCTAATATTGGCGTAGACATAAGAAATCATTACTTATTTCTTCTATTGATTTCCACCTCGTATCTTAACAACGTTCAAATATACAATTTCTTATCTCGTAGTAAATTTAGTACATCTGATAGTCTTTTATTAAAATTATAAAATAATATTTTAGTTGTAACGTTTTCTTTTCTTTTTACCATCGTATTGTATGAATTCAGCCATGTATATACACAAAGCTTATTACTCCTACTGAGCTAAGCTTTATTTTACTAAGTTTTGTAGGTTATTGTGGTTCTTGTATTTGTTAGGCTGCGTGTTAGTGACTAGAGACGTCTGTAATGATGGGCGATGTCAACTGGAAACTTTTGTTAATTTATTCATTCTTAAGATTATTTTTTTATAGATGTTGTTAAAATAATAACAGTGGTCTTTTGTTCTGTGTTTTTATTCAACTCCATTAATTTCTGTAAAAATAGTTAGAGATGCGTTACGTGTGTATTAATGAGTAATTACGTTTTTATCTTACTGTTTTATTCATTTGGGAATAGCAGAATAGGTCAGTTGAGAAGGTAACAAGCCAAACCAAAATAGGTATAGCCTAATTTGATTTTAAAGGTGCGAAAGCTAATTCCTAATAAAGGCTAGATAACGCAGAATGGATAAAATTGTTACTTTTTCCAATCCAATTCTTTATTCATAAAAAACTGAATGTCTTATACTCCAGATTTTGTATTTACTTTAGTGGCCAATATCTTTAACAACGCCTGTTGCTTCAATAAAGAGATATTTTAATTTATTACATACTCGTATATCCGGACGCAGTCTTTGTACTCGTAGTATAAGATATACTATGTTGTTCCAACAGTAGCAGCGACTATTTCATGGTCCACAAATTCACCCTTGGTAGTAGCATTAGAAATAGGTAGAAACAGTAATATTTCATTTTTTGGAATAGCTACCGTTATTTAGTATTATTCTCTTAAAATAATAATAGTATTTGAAAACGGAGAGTCCGTCTGCAACCACTGTATTGTATAATGGTTTGTATTTTGGAATCCAAAGGCAAAGTCTTTTAATTTAGCGATGTAAATTCGCCTTCGTAATTACTCTGTCAAAAATAATTCTTAAGCAGTTAAAGTTCAAAAAGTCAAATTAGTAAAGTAGATTATGAAGGATTAAAATGAAAACTACTTTTTAAAATAGAAAAAGAAAGGTCTAAATGTGAAAGCTTTCCATTTCTACGTACTATTTTATTTTAAGCTTCTAATAATAGAAACAAATAAATGTCATCTGCTCTGCCCGGTGTAATGAGATTAACTAATCTCCTGACACGTTTGGGACCTCTTACGCTGTTTAATTCTGAGGTAGTATCAGTGCGTGTAATTTATTTATTTATTTAAAATATTTATTGCACACAAAAAGTACAAAAGGCGGACTTAATGCCTAAAGGCATTCTCTACCAGTCGACCCCGCATTAAAAGAAGAAAAGGCAATGAGGTGCACTACATGAAAAGGAAAATCAATATTTAAAAATAAATCTAATTAAATATGTATATATATACAAATATAGTAATATGAATACATGCATATAATATAATATATACATAACAAGCCAGGACTCAGGGTTATTTGTTCTGGGAAAGGTAGTAAATCGAAAGTAAGCATTTAAATACAAAAAATGACGAAGCCTTCCTCATATTATCGGGAAGCTCGTTCCAGAGTCTTATAGCAGTAGCTGCAAAGGAATCAGAAAGAAAGTCAGTACATCATGGAAATACGACTAAACTTAGATTTCAGAGGATCGATGTGTAATGTGTACTTGCTCGTTTTTCCGTAGGAAAGGACTTTGTTTTATCTGATAAAATGGTATTAGAAATGTACGTACATATTTAAAAAAAGATAGTTATAAATATAGAAAAATATAAAATAATAGTTACGCTAATTAAACGTTGTTTAACATAATTTGGTTTGCTAGAACAATCAATTAATGGACGATTGATGACTAATTTGACATGACAATAAACATTCGTATACACAAGTGTTACTTGAATAGCAATTTGATTTCTTACAGAAACCGGGCGCCAGTCTTACATAAAAGCTTAGCTGAAACTGAATTCAGCCTGCCTCTTCCGCACACAGCTTGTATCAGCTCCTTGTTCAGTAGAAACCCTAATAGAAAAATAAAATTAGCAACTAATAACAAATAATCGAGTAGTAGGAATAAAATTGTCTGAAATATTATCACTTAAGTCGAAATCTGTGTTAATAAGATACCATAAATCAATTCCACACAAGAGGAAACCGTCAAGTCACTCTCGTCGACATAATTGATGGGATGCGGCGCTAAGTTATCACCATCACAATATAGAAGAAATAATCGAGCCATGACACGAGCTTCCCACGCCTCGCCGCCGAACAGATATCTGATATTTATCGCATTTTGATCAAATCTATATTTCTGACGAGGAAGAATCTAACTATAATTACATTGTATATTCGCCGATAGCCTATTGGCTAAAGGTACGAACTACCGATCAAGATGAGTTCGAATCCGCCATTCCACTATTAGGATGGAATGGTTACAAGAAATATTAGTAAATTATCGGTCAAGTCTGTTATAAGAATATGTAGAATAAATTGATACATTTAGTGGCGTATAATTTTTTTTAATTAATAGTGGTAGAATCCGCAAAAATATCTGTCGCACGAATGGCCCGCTCAAACTTTAAAATACCTTTAATATTAGATTTAACCTATACCATTAAATATTAGAAAAGGGTGAGAAGGTTTTTTTGTATAAAAAATTAATAAATAAAACTGTAATGTAATGTACAATATCGTGTATAGCGGTTAATTTCTAATTTGGACATTTATTACTCAAATTCAGCATTTTTCGGCAAATTCGGTCCGAATTTGAAGTTAAAAACATATACATTTCAATGTAACACATTTTATATTGCGTTTTCTAATTGGATTTTATTTGAAAAATCCTCTGTTTAAGTAACTTTAATGTAGTGAACACCCTGCTAAACAATAAAAAGCTTATTTGTAATATTCGGTCCGTAAGCCAAATCGAATGGTTCATTTCCATGTCGTTCTCGAAATAAGAAATTCTGACCTTTTGATCTGCCATTACTCTCGGCTCATATGCAATCGTGTGTTCGTTTTCTCATGACCTTTTCGCTCCAATATCCTGCTCCCGAAGGCCGAGGGTTTAATCTCTTGCAGCGTTTTTGATAGACGTTGAAGGTTGCATTGTTTCCTTTATTTGCCTCGGGGTCGACATATTGTTTTTCGCGCCATTTGTTGACACTTGAGTTCCTCGAACCATTTTTATCAACTGCGTCTTTATTGAAGATTCTTTATTGCAAGACTTTACTTAGCATACTTTGAATAGTTTATGTCTGTTTTGTACGTGCATTAATTTTTTTTAGAGTATTTGAAAAGTTGGTTGTCACAAATTCATAGTGCTATTACTGTTACAAGTTATAAGATCTCAAGCAGCCAAGTTCCTAGCTATGTTAGCTATAGCATGGCTTTTAAAAGTAAGTATGGATTTTCGACCAAGCTATTCATTGTGTTATTAAAGGGAATGCCACATTTCAATATTATGAATAAAACAATCCCACCTAGTATTAGTCAGCCAAATATTACTTATTAACTGTTTACTCAAAAAGACACCCCATATTAATATTAAATTCTTAACCACCGTTGGTTGGTAGATTTCGGATCGACTACATTATGGAAATTATTCGAACATTTTCCCAGTTTATAGGTAATATATCGATTTTGGCCTAAAAGAGTGGTTTGGGGAAAGTAGGACAGTATATGTTGGGCAATGTTTCAGCTCGCCCGCCGATCTATCTAAGCTCGCAGGAATCACTTAGCGGGAGGCAGTTTAAAGGATACAGGTCACACATCGACTAAGCTTTATGTTATAGCCACTATTAAGTAAATGTCGCGGTCGAGTGCCACTTAAACTTTATCACATACTCTCGTATGCGCGTTTTTATAAAAAAAGAAATGTCTCGATCAAACATCTATGTATGGCTGTGAAGCAAAAGGTATTGTACATATATTTTACAATTCTATCCATTTCAAAACCAAATGTAAATTCAATTATCATAAGTAAATGTCATTGAATTAACCTAACGCTGGTCATATTACTAATCAACCAACTATAGACTTTGCTATTAATAAAACTACTATTCGCTTTTTAGTAAAATTATAAGTTTATTCATGTAATTTATTTAGGGGTGAACTTACAGTCAAAAATAAGGAACCAACCGGAGCAGATAACAAATGTGTGACTTTAAAAACCATAGAATCACTATATATAGCAAATATTTGATGAGTTGGAGATTCAAGGTTTGAATCTCCAACTCATCAAATATTTGCACTAGATTGCTGTTGTCAACAATTTTGTTTTCATCTCTGAGTAATCTCTTGGTTTCCAACCAAGGCTTAGGATGGAGATGGATAGAAGAAGACACTACTTTATTCACTCAGAAAACTTAGATCTATTATGTAATGGAAATGTTTAATATATTAAAAAGGGGCTGACTGTGAGCTACAATTTTAGAATATATACCGTGTCGGTAAACAGGGGCAGAGGCTTCCTACTCTTTAATTCAATCTTTATCTTGTTTAGGCTTAGGGCGGACAGGAAACTAAACAACGGTCGGAGGTATTGATTCAGAATCTAGTATTGAAATGTTGTTTGCTTTTTTTGAGCTTATATGTACATGAATTACGTTTTATAGAAAAAAATATTGTTTTTATATTTGCTTATTATCTATTCGTAAAAAGTTAAATCATACAAATTTTTGGTCGATTCGTCTTTATTTTGTTTTATATAAAACTAAATAAATGTAGTTGACATACATGTTTCAAGGTCAGAATAATAATAATGTACTCAGAGTAATTTGTAAAAAGCTATGTATATCAAAACGATGCAGCTATGTAGCCATAATTGCTGTGCGTAAACTAAATGCAGCCAGTCTTAGAGGTCGCTTAGGCTGATTTTAAATTTTTTCGCACTTCCATCTACTTAAGTTTTTTATATAGATCCTGATCTTCCAATCGTACCAATTTGAGTAAGATCTTGCGTCTGAAAACCAATTGTATTATGTTTTAGTTATGTAATAAAAGTATTAGCTGCACAGTGCTCGAGTCGCCTTTTAAAAACTAGCAAAGTCTAATGATCTAGAGCTAAGAACTTAAGTGCTTGACCCAAATAGTATGAGATTGTGTTAGTGTCCTCAGAATTGCTAAGTTTGTTTCCGCACAGCTGACCGCAACGTTAGTTGCCAGTAAATATGGCTTTGTGAGAGGGTTTATTTGAAAATCGATAGGGTTTTTTCCATACAAAGTACAGAGAATGTTGGAATGTAAATTATATGAAACTAATCGACCCCTGACTTTTTTTAGAAGATAGAGCAAGCAATTCAATTTACGTGGTATTTTTTTGAATAGGTTTCCATTAGTTTACAAACTAGACGAATCAGGGAATTATAACCTTTTCGACCTGTATTAAAACTTCTCATAATACAGTATAATACGACGTATGGGCAACTTCTCAGCTTTGTCGGATATACAAATCCCTTTATTCTAAACAATAGCCGCGTGTAAAACTTCGATTCCGTGAAACCTTCAGGCATTAGATATTAAACAGCAATACTCCATAAAAGTTTGAAGATGGTTCGCTTCCGCGAGGGCATCGCTCGCAGGTGAGCGGGGCACGGGGAGGGGGCATGGGAACTGGGTCAGTCGGATCTAGGGCACGGGTCGCCGGCCGCAGACTGCTACCACAGATAGGGTGCGTTTTAATGCACTGTTTGTTTGTGGAAAATTTTAAACTGGATATTACTCGCCTGTGTAACAACTACATAAGTGTTTGTAAATGCTTAAGAAAGACCAGGTTTGTTTGGGTTGAGATTCATTGTGATAAGGCATTAAATATTTTCGGTTTAATTTTCTTCATCGTAGCTCAATATATTCTATTATTTTTCACGTTTTGATGATGGAAAATCAGACTTCTTTTGTCATAAGTCTTTTTCTTAGGTCATAAGTTATGAGAACCTCTGCATAAGTAAATGGAATCGCTACAGCAATACATTTGCTAAAAACACGTTGACTAATGAAAGAAATAATATATCTTACTTAAAAATTCAATAATTTCCCAATTGTTAATGTTGGAATTGTAGCATTCTAATGATTTAAGAATTACTAAAATATTTTTCGTAGTTTCAAAGTTTACTCATAACAAATAAGCAAACCATTACTATTCACAATATTAATAATCAAGATTAAAATTTTATGGGAATGAAGATGAAAAAAAAAAATCAACAAATTAGTAGGATTGGTTAAAATATTTCATCCTCATGTTGTATAAAATAAAGTGATTCATTTCATGCAAATACAATGTCTTTTTAAAGAACGTTTCACATTCAAGTATGGTCGGAATTATGTATTCATGTTAATTAAGAGCTTTCCTTAAAACATGGCGGGGAAGGCCACGCCCGGCCCACGCCTTGCAATGAAATGGACCCCCTCTATATTCTCTCTCTCCCATTTCCCGAATAATTCGCCTTAAAGTGTAAAACTTAAAAGTACATAATGAAATAGTTATGCGAAAGCGTCATAATGTTCGATTTAGTCATAAAGTTTATTTATAAATCGTAGCAAGAGGATGCCTTGGCTCAGTGGCTAATCATACAAAGCCATCTCAGGGACCGGTGTTCGTAAAGCAGCGGAAATCAATATTTTCTGGTTTTTGTGTACGAAAAAACTTGTAAGGATACTTTTTTAATTTTCGTTAATACGCTCTTTACCTTTTTATAGGTAAAAATAATAATATAACAGTCACTCACTATAAAAAAACGTGCCATCGCATTTTTTACTATGATTCTTTACTTCAATAATTACGGAAGTTTACAGGCGCGCATATGTCAAATAAATGGTTGGACGGAGGATAGATATATTCATTAAGAAATGCTTTGTTCGGTACTAATTAGTTTTTAAATATATATGTCCTAATTGTAGATTTTAATTAGTTCTGTAACGTGTCGATACCTATTGAGTGGCTGAACCCGCGCCCCGCACTACCGTTTCCGAATGATCAAATCGATCGCCTATGCTGCGGTGCTTTACTCTTTCGTCCCAATTACATAATTCATGCTAACCTTTTCGTTCTATGCAGGGCAAGCACGACTCGCTGGTACGGTGGCGCGAAACGATTTGGTTTTGTTTTCACAATAATAGGACCCAAAAACCACAAATGCTGTTTTACTGATGTACGGTATCAGTGAAAAACAAAAACTCTTTTATATATCCATTACTACTTAATCTTATTAGCACTTTAATTACTGTATAAAAGTTTGTCAAGTTATTTCAACTAGTAATTTTTAACCGTTATTATTTACATATTGTGAAATAATTTTATTTGAATTAAAATGCAGTAACGATTCTAAAACAATTTGAATTTCAATAAAGTATAAAAGGAAGCTTTTAAGTTTGCTGAAAATAAATTGACAATTTCCAGTATGGCAAACATCACGGCGATGTTTTGTAAAGTTCCTCAAGATTTTCCCCTCTTAGTATGATCACGAACCGCGGTCAAGGATGGTCAATATAGAATGAGTTTCACGCAACGAAATATCATTTTTTTTTACAGCATAATCTTTTACCTCCTTTCAATCGATATATACAAATGCACCTATTAATTTAAACGATATAATAGCTTTAGGTCACGTTTTAAGGCACAAATTGTATTAAAGTCGTCTTCAACGCTTCCGCCTTTTGTATTGTAAGGCTTTTACAAGGGCACGGGTGAGAGGAACAGTATTATAGGTGTGTGTTGTTGTGCGATATAGACGAGTGTACGAGGATGCAAGGCTACCGGGTCGCAGGTACAGTGACCTGACCCAGTTAGGGCTGCAGGCCGCCGCCGTGTAAATATTGATTTAGGCACTTGTTGCTCAGGTGCGGCGCGACTGGATGCTATGCTTTTTCGAAGCCGATTTCAAGCTTATATTGATCCACCAAGGATTTGGCTTTTTAATTTTGTTGAATTAAATGTGACATAGTATATTATGCTAACGAAAATAAAAAGATTTTAAAACAAAGAAGACTGCAGAAGATTGCGAAAAAGCTTCTATGAAAGCATTTGCGGCACGTTAAACATTTGCGTTCCTCCTTTATTTCTAACTCTCCTAATTTCTCTCTCTCTTTCTCTCTCTCTCTCTGTGTGTGTTTGTGTTTCCCCATTTCTTCGAGTCGTTCATCTTCATACCCCTTTTATGATCTTCTCCAAGTCCCTGCGATCCTTTTCGATGTTGATTACACTTTCCTCCTTCTACCATAAATAATGACTTATAATTACGGCACAAGCAATAACATGTGTTGTTTGTGTTGACGCAGCGTGGGTGCTGGGCTGGCTGATGTGCAAGACGGTGCCGTACGTACAGGGCCTCTCCGTCGCCGCCTCCGTCTACAGCCTGGTCGCCGTGTCCCTCGACAGGTACGTCAACATGTCCATCCTCTGTTTAGTTTTATAAGTATTTCTTTACCTATTTAAAGAGGATGTATGTGGTCTGTTGTATCTTTAGCGGAATAATTTAAATTACATTCTTGAGTTGCGGTAAGTTTTTGAAAAAAATTATGATATATACCTACACCCATATATATGCTCTTTAGACACTAGATATACTAAGAGTTTGAATCTGTTTTCTTCGATAGTAATCGGTCAAGCTTTCAACAAGCGTCAAACTTGCAAGCTAGATCAATTTCAGTTTTATTCATTGGTTTCGGTTTTGAAAACTAGCTTGTGCATAAGGCGACATTTGGAGTACCGATAACCATCGAGGAATATAAGCAATAGGTAGTTGTATAAATCAATAGGTATATTACGTGTTCAATGGCGGCGCTTAGCTTATATAGCTTCTGTGCATTTGTTTATCTCTAATAATATGTAAATATTACAAAGATTAAGTTGTCGAAGTAATCTTAAAAAACATAGCAGTCTAGAAGAGAAGAACTAAAGACAAACTAAAAGTTCTTACATAATTTAGTAATGAGAACAAACTGATTGGTGTACAAGAAAACAAGATTCATGTAGAAGTACTGACAACTAATCCTAAGATACAGTTAACTCCGCATTGATTCACAAGAGCTTTGTTTTTGTGAACTACAAGGCGTGCGTATCTCGATGGAATAATTCCATATAATTGATACAGCGGCAGTGAGACTATTAATTAAGATGTGTATCGGTCGCAAGGTCTCGGCCATCGACAAGATTTATCTCACCCAGATACCCCGCGTGTTACGTAAGCTTTTGTCTATGGCTTGAGCTATCGAGACTTGCTTACAGCAAGTTTCGTAACTCGATTGTTTTTGATTTTGTGTACGTTATCGTAGGCAGTGCGTAGACTTTTGAGTGTTGATCTGAAAGATCAACAGTTTCAAAAGCATTGAAACATATTTTATATTATCACTTATTTTCACGACTCCGTATCCCGATGATGGAAATTTATATCAAGCCACGAATTGTGGATACGATTTCCTGCCGTGCAAAAACGTTGTAGAATTTAAGTAGCAAATGTTTTTTTCGGATCTATTTTGTAGTACGTATAATAAATTTATTAAGGTACCTAAGCTTAATTTATTATCTATAAAAACTAGAAAAAAATGCATCCGATTTATTTGACCTTAAAAGTTATAACTACATAAAATGTTTAAAATTTTACAAAGAACTTAGTTTTTTACAATAAATTCCTAAAAGTGAAATGCTCCTTTCAATTCCATTTCAAATTTACCAATAATGATCTCCGAAGATCGCGGAGGCCGTAGTACCTGGTCCCAAAACCTTGACCCACTAGTGATGGGGTCCATCGGCATTATGCCACGGGGCCCGCAAATCAAGGACTCGCGTGCCAAAAATTTATCAGCGAGATTCCGGAAAAAATGTTTGGCGGTTTTGATTGATCGACTTATAAAGACTTCTTGTTATGGGAAGATGTTTTATGTTTTTTTACTGAGATTCGCTGACGTAATTTGTCAAATAAAGAGATGTTTTATGATTTGTTTGTGTGCTTTCTTAGGAATATGAAGCCAAATTATTAGTTTGTAAATAAGTAACATATCTTAAAACCGATTGTTTTCGTCAGTTTTGTAGATATTAAGCTTTTAGTTTTAAAATCTGCTCTTAGTTTCTGACTTATTTCTCGTAGTTTTCGACTCTTTGTACGTTTTTATGAAGTTCCCTAAGCCTCAAAATTTTATAGGTACGATACTTTATTTTTCTCCTTAAATTCAATTAAATAAAACTTAAAGCGCTAGTAAATTAATAGTTTGAGGTAGGATTTGGCCAACCATATGCACTTTCTTCTCTTAGCACAACTTAACCTTGTGTTGTAACGTAAATTAACAATAGTAAAGTTTTTTTTTTTCATTTGCCACCACTTGATAAAAAATTACCAAGCGTGTAGATATACCATGGGTACCATTTTCAAATGTTCACTTGTATTTTAACCGCATCTCAAAGTCGATCTTAAGAAGACTTTAACATTTCAAAGACAATTTCTTTAATCAACAATAAATATTTACTCGCTCACTTGGGAGTGCTTTAGTTGAAATCTAGTATATCCTTTGAAAAAGACTTCTTGCGTTATATCAATGTGGTCGTTGTTTGTTATATAGCTTTTAAAACTTAAATTAAGAACATGTTTATTCTTTGTGCATCAGAAGACATTGAATGTAGTATATAAACCTAATCTCGCAGTATTGTAAAATCCAGATATAAGTTTCTAAAGTTATTAAAATTAAAACTATTTTTGAGTCCCATAATTATTTACGCACTGCTCAAAATAGCAATTGTATACTAAAGTATTGTTATTTTTTATAGCTGTCATTTTTTAATAAAAAGTAATATACTGATATGCGACGCCTGCTTGTATGAAGAAGCAGTAACTGCAAATGTTAGTTTGAGCTTTTACAGGCGCCATAGTATAAGCGAATCAATGTGCTAACATGACAGTACCTTTTGTAATCCCCCCTTCCACCTTCATCACCTTTTACCACCACTACGTAAGACTTTTCTGAGCGTAATAATACGAAGCCGATATAAAATCGATTTCAGCAATATATGACCACGATGAAAATTGTTTTGATCTTTCTCAAGGTTTATTATTATATTTGGCCAGTGATAAATATCATTTGTGATCGTCTAGTTTAGGACTTTGTTCTACGTTGTGTTTCCATAGTAATTCGGTTCTTTTAGGTAATATTTGGAGGAATGAATATTTACCAAGAATGTCAAAGCCTTAGAGAGTGTTATAATATATTCAAGTGTTAAAATCCCTTCGCGCTTGCAAAGGGCTCAAATATGTAACACTTGTAAAGGGCTTACAATTATTATTTTCAGAATACCCGATACAAGAGTATATCGCTCCCCTCATTTCTTTAAAAAAATGTGGGGAGGTACACGGCTCCAACAACACACCCCGCCGTGTGCGGTGAGTGCCGACCCACTATTGCACTCCCCCCGAAGTAGGGACAA
>DWLR01002399.1:0-15540 GCA_018246295.1 Papilio alexanor hazarajatica | reverse complement strand
ACATTATTGAGAAATAATTGTATTTAGTTCTCTAAAAAATAAAATAATCTTGTTCTGTGAGATGGGTTTATTAGTTGTCAACCTGATATTAATCTAGGTATTGAAATAAAAACAATAATCATAGCAACTTTGATCGATATCTTTATGCTAATATCTTAATCTTACCCCTTAATAGGTTATCGTCATCTATTGTACGATAGTTGATGCGTGTTCTTATTATTTTGATAAGTGTTTTAGACTTTTCAACGCATGATAGCGCTACCGACGATTAAGATTAAAATATTTGTAGGAAAAAGTCCCTAATGTCCGCTCTATAATTGATTTATTTTAATCTCTTTGGTTCCGGCGACTCGTTTAGCCAAAGAGAATTTAATTAAGAAATAGATAATATAAGTATAATAATATAGAGAGTATAACTATAATAATGTATAGAAATTGTAATGTTAGTATGAATCAAACTATTCCAAACTTGTACACATTTTTTTTAATTTCACCAATACCCCGACAACGAACAACGGCAAGTCTTATGTCGAAAAATTGTAACGAGAACATCTTATAATGAACGAGAAAACCGTTCCTAGACACGACTAGAATATTTTCTAATTATAATGTTTTATAAGCTAAATCATGAAAGTTAATTACTCATCGTGCAAAAGTACGTGTAATCTTTGCTAATAGAGGCGTCTACCGGTTGCCTTAAACTACTGCTTTACAGATTTACATTTCTATTGCTTATAATCATAGATATTTTAATAACTCAGGATGCATTAATAAGCATAAAATTTTAACGAAATAGAAAAAATTTATTCTGAAAGTTTTCTAATAGTAAAAAATACTAACAAAGCTAAGAATTCCATTATTGGACTCCATCGTTTATTAAAGTTACTTAAAATTGAGACATAAAAAAATAAATGTGGTGAAAATTGATATGCTATTTTATGAATAGCCGCAATGACTGTTGTGATCCATCGATTAAATTTTACTAAATAATTTCATCATAGCGCATTAAAGTGTTATGTGTAATTTTTAGTTTTTTTAGTAACTAAAAATGGTTTGTAATAATGTAAATATTCCTACAAGATTTAAGATCGCAAGTTTTAAGACACATGGGTATGCCCATATGTTACGAAAATACTAATTGTTTTTTGAGAATATGGGATTTTTGTATTCATGTTATGTAGTTATGTAATTAGATAATATCAATAATAATTTATGGTTTTAGATTAATAAAATGGTTGAAAATGATTGGGAAAGAAAAGTTACCGAGATCACCACTTAAAAAATTAAGATATAAATTAAGATAAAGAAATCACTTCAAACTTAATGATTTTAATCCACTAATGATAAGGTTAAAACAAAGTGCAGTTCCATCTGTTGAATTACATTTGCCACCTTTGTCTGATGACATATTAAATAGATTATTAAGGAAATAAGTTGTACTTCATGGTAAGTGACATTTATTTATTTAATAAAAGTTATGTAAATTATTATATACATTATCTTACAGAAAATTCACTTGCTGAAAAAGAACATGATTATTGTCTACCCTCTACTAATGTTAGGTCATTACCAGACAAATCTTTTGGTTAGTATGTACATTTGTATATAAATGTGAGTAGAGACTATGACAAACATGTTGAAGGTCATGTTTTGTGTAAATATTGACAAACCCCATTCTCATAAAGAAATATATGATTTATTCAAATATTTTATATCTGTTTAAAGCACTATAGTTAAATACACGATATATAAAACTATAAGGAATATTTCGGGAAACCCTTGCAAATAGATCAATGGGACAACACTGCCTGCTACCACATAAAATATTTATATCATGTAATTTAGAAAAGTAGCTAGTAGCTATAGTAAAATGTTATACATTTATATCTGGTCACACTGGTGCCCTCTAAGATGAGGGAAACTAACCTAAAAAGAAATTTCATGAACTTTTCAGGGTTAACCTCAGTTGAGTTGGATCACAGTTATTCAAAAAAAGACAAGAGGACAATTCAAGACTGGAAGAACAAAATGAAGGTGAGATGGTTTGTTTAATTAATATATTTATGTGGTCTACATTGTAAATGTTGACTTACATTTCGTCTGTTTGCACAACATTTTGTAAAATTTATTATAAGTTACAGTATACTATTTCATTTTTTTTTTGGCTTTTAATATTTCAAAACTGCAGGACATCCAATACTATCAAGATATGAAAAGTAAATAAATAAAAGAAATTTTTACTAGAAAAGAGTCAGAGAGTAAAGAATCAAAATAAGCCATCTACATCTGAAGGTTACTTTTTTATTTTAACGAAGTTATCATTTGGCAACCTCCCCTATTTTATAATTTATAAGCCTTGTAATCTTAATTAGACCCACACTTTTCGTCCTGATGACAATGCAATCTTTTTATATTCGGTTTGAGTGTAGGTTCGGTGTAAATGCAAGATGGCCGCCGCCACAAAATAGCAGATGACATATTTTTGTACATACCCCCAACATGGGAATAAAATGAAAGGGCTTGATGAGCAAATTATGGTGCACTATGAAAAATTTAGAATGGCCGCCGTCACTAAATGGTGGGAGGGCACGTTGACGTATTTTCGCACAACTCCCCCAAACATGGGTATCAAATGAAAGGATTTGAATAACGGTGCAACATGGTAAAGTCCAATTCAAAACATTAAACTAAAAACATAAAAATGATTTGCTAAAAGTAGGAATTGATTTAAAAAATATATTTTTTTAATATGACTCGTTTTATTTCCACATGTGTATAATAAATATATTGTTTGTTAAATGAATAATTTTGAAACTCATTTGTCTCCATTACTTAACATGGTCGAATTATGAATTTCCAATGTAATAAAACAGAACCCTTTTTTAGTGTGTCCTGACGCTGATATGCTGCCACGCACTTGCTGGTGCTGTGGTTTATCGCCTAGTGATATGTCTTACCTGGTACCGAAACTCAACTGTTGCTACCATAGCCTTGCAGCTGCAGACTCCTTCACAGTGTTATTCGAATTTCAATTTTGAGGCGGGATAGTGAATTGCATAGGCAGTACAGGAACATGTTAGCCGTGTCCATGGTTAAATGACCTGTATCTGCGCATGTAACTGCCAACTTAAGGTCAGATGATGCTGCAGCACTATAACTGCTTGCATCAGATCTGACGGGTTTGTCGGTTTTCTGCTTTTTGTATTCACCACGGGGTAACGTCGAGCAACTTTCCCAGGTCGCATATCCGTCTTTCTCATCTCGGACGCCGAGCCCTTGTTGGTACCAGCCTGGGGCGTCGCTTGGTTAGATTGGTGGTTCTGCAACCCCAGGTACTCCACCCTCTTGCGCTTTAGCGCAACCCGCTGTTTCGGTTTAGCAGGCGCCGCGACGGGGGCTCTTCATTGAGCTTGTACGGTGGTGAGTTTCGGCGTTATGCCCTTAGCCCGTCGGCAGACCACCTGCAATGCCGTTGAGAGGTCGTCAACTGCGCAGGTGGGTGTTATTCTCCGCCGGTTAAACCCACATTTACCGGCGGGAATTCGAGTGGTCCTCTTAGCCGCAGCTAGGAAAAAGGTAATGGTAAAAAACCAGTGCCTAGCCACGTTGCCCAGAGTGCACCGGAGTTTAAATATGGACTCACGCGAGGAGGAAAACACACCAATCGTCCCCATTTCGGGACGACCTTTTAAATAGTAGAATAGTAGTCTAGGCTACTCACCGCTTAACTTTACGAACATATTGCTGAGTAAATAAAAGGACGAGGACGGTCCTGTTGATTTCTATGAAATTAGTTTACGAAATGTTTTCACTCAGATGCTTGTGTTACTTAAATTTGTTTGACTTAACATATTTTTCAGATAAAATATTGAACGAAAAATGAACGTATCATCAATAAGGTGATAAGTAATGATTAGATGAAAACCAAATGAAAGCCAAAAATTAAATTGATTATAGTGTAAACTTAAATCAATTTATACCCATGTTTCTTGCGAATTAAACTTTACAGTCATAGTTATGGTAAAATTTCAGTTGTTAAATGTTTATTAATGTTATTTTTTATTTTGTTAATGGAAAATAAATTAAAACACAAAGCATTTTTTTTATTAAATTGTGTTTTAAAAATTTCATGACTAACAATATACATTAACTTTTTTTAAAACTAAGAAAAAAAAATAAACAACAGGTTGTATACAATTTTATTTATATGTAATTTTTTAATTTAAATGTCGACACAGGAAATTAAACCCAACAAAAGCTTCAAAGTCCCATTTTTTTGGCCTCCTTTTGTGCTCTCGATTAGGTATCTATAGTTTACCTATCTATGGAGAATAGTAGTAACAAAAGTTAACATACAGAATTGCGGTGTTATATTTAAGTTCGTGATAATTTTATGAGTTTATGTGAGAAGTAAATCTTAAGTTAAATTCTGTACTCTATTTTTACATTACATAACATTTAACATAACTTGTACATTTGCAATGTTTTGTTAGGAAAAGTTTGAGTTATGCTTTATTTGAATTAGGAGGAGGATTAGTTTTGCTTTAATACGTATTGTCTTGTTTGTCATTTTCTATGCCTAAATATATTTTTTACATATTTTCTGATAGCTAACTGAGGTAGTAGCGCCACTCACACCGGACCAGATAAGTTTGTTGTACTATATGTACAGTTGTAATGTTATTCTAGCAAGTCTAATTATTTTTATTTTGTCAACTACATATATGTATATATAAATAATTGTGTATCGAATAAGCAAATGAGGGAAACCGTGAACAAATGAGCATTTACCAAAGGTAAGGAAGCCGTGACATTTTGTTGGCTAACTAAACAATAATAGTATTATTACGAAAGTAATTAGCGTCTTTTTTCGCTCTAAAAGTATTTTTTGCATTAGGATTAGAAGACTCATAATAAGAATTGCAATTAATAAAATTTGTTTTAATTTGACGTCAAATTATTTTACCTCTGACAATACTTCCAATCTTAAAAAAAGAAACCATAGGCAACAGCAAACTGGCAGACTGCTTTTTATGTTGGTAGCAACATCAACATGTTCTTAATGTTGGTAGAACTGAAAATATCTGCCATTTTTCTCCGTTTTCGTATATCATTAGCGAAGTATCCCGACTCTTCTCTTATATGCTCTTTGGCACTAACAGTAAGCAATACCTAAACGTAAACAACTAACTAACGTGAATTTTATTCTCATCTATATTTTTTTTGTTTTCCTTTTAAAGAAACTTACCTAAATATGGATACCGATGTAGGCAAAGACTCTGTTATTGTTATAAATGACAAAATAAACCCAACAGAATTTGACGTAACAATGCATGCGTTATTAGTAGGTTTAGAGGCAGAAAAATATGTTGATATTTTCAGGTATACTAAACACGTTTTGCTAATCGTACATTAAATTTTTAACAGAAAAAAAATTGAAATAACGTTATTTTTTTTTAAGAAAAAACAATATTGGACAATGTACACTCATGGAATTAACTGATGAAGATTTGATAAAGTTGGGAGTTGATGAACCAGGCATTCGACAAAAACTTCTTGAAGAAGTAAAAAATTTGCCAATTTACGAGGAATGTAACTGTAATATGTGAGTTAAAACAGTATTATATCAATGTGTCAATGTATTTAAAAACGTTTCTGGAAATTTAATTGTATTTTACAGAAATTCAATACCAAATTTAGGACCAGTGGAAATAGTGGATATCTTAGAAGAAAGTTCTCAACATCTATATAGAGTGTATTTAAGTGTGTTGGCAAATACTCTAGCTGTTAAAAAAACTAAAAAGATTTCTGATTGTATACTATATAAAGACAAATATGCGTCAGATATAGCTCTTTCTACACTGAATGAAATAACAATAATTTTAAATTCTATGGATGTTGCCCTACATACAAATTTTAAGGTAAATGAAAACTATTTTTATTTATTATACCTACAGCATCTTTGAACTGTAGTTGTTCAAGTTTATTTACAACTTTCTATCACTGTATTGTCAGGTCATGAATTCTGTCAAAAACTTTTAATGTAATTATATAATTTTATACAATTTCATCTGCATTACTTAAAATGCCTTCTCTCATTTTGAATACATGCTCTTAATTGATGTGGCCAGTCATCTATTTCATCATGCACTTCATTCATATCTATTTCGCCGCTGCTTTAACCAGAGATGCTCGGAGAGACTGCAAATTCTGATGAGGTTTAGCGAAGACTTTCTCCTCCAAATTTTATCATATCTAGGTTTAAATCTGGACTAGAAGAGGTTCAGTCTTCATGCCCGATAAAGTCAATTCCACGGGCTTCCAACCAGTTTTGCATGTATTGTGCCCTATGAGCAGATGCAGAGTCCTATTGGAATATTCAATGTCTGTTTTTAAACATTATTTGAGAAAAAGGCTCGAGTATGTCATCCTCCCATCCCACAGTCAAACTATCAACATGGTTTTGTGGGCCAAAGTACATTTATTTAATTATTTTAAGCTGAAGAAATAAATAATAATAATAATAAATGTTTGTACACCATGGCACTGATTTTTACACCTTTTTCACAAAAAAAACCTCAGTTAAACCTAAATACAAGACTCCAAGCCAAGCCATAAGTGACAAAGGATAATGGTCTCACATTGCACCCTTGGAATATGCACGCTCGCTTCTTTACTGCTGTGGGAATACACTTTATCATTTTATTTATTATAACTTTCTTCGATGGTAATATTTTTTTATTCATAAACAAAATTTCGCGGTAGTTTTTCCCTTGTACCACCATAACAAAGGGCGGGATCTTTCCACCCTAATTTTTTTCAAACACTCGTTCAAAAAATGTCCAGTCTTTTTACAATAAGCTTGTAGTCACAAGTCTTCATTTAACACTCTTTTGATCATGGTTGTGCTAAGAAGCCCCATCTAAAGAGCTAAGATTTTTTGTTTGCGAACTGGATTTCTTTTGATTTATGCCTTCACTGCTTTGATGATCATTGGTGTCATAACTGGGAAATGAAAATGAATTAATTTTTTATCTGGTTAAAGCAGCGGCAGAAAAAGATAAGAATGTGGTGCATGCTGCAATCGATGGGCGTCGATTAAGAGCATATTCAAAATGGGGGAGGGCATTTTGATTAATGTAAATAAAATTGTATTTTACATTTTACTACCTTCCCTCTCATATATAATTTCTAAATAATTATCAAAAAGTGTAGTAGTAATTATCAAAATTAATTACGTTAAAAGTTTTTGACAGAATTTATGACCTGACTAGGAATATTTATATATATACAATATTACTTTTTTTGTAAGAAGACCTTAACCTTTTGCTTGTTTGGTGGCAAACAAGCAAAAGGTTCCTAAGTAACCGCTAAGTAACCGAGACAACTGCAACAAGCATTTGCGAGTTGAAGATGCATTGCCTACTTTTTATTCTGTCTATTAAAAGGACAGACAGAAAAATGGACATTTCCTTCTCTTATCTATCCCCTTCCTCGTCAAATTCTCTTTCCCTTCCCATCCTTTCCTCCTTTCAGAGGGGAACACCCTTTTCTAATAAAGAGAGAGGTGAAGAGGACTAAAATTAGGCCTTCAGCATTTCACTCCTCCGATGAAGTACAGAAAACTTTTACTTCACACCTGTCTTCTGTGAGGTCGAGCAGGCCATTTGTGCAACAGACATTGTATGATATACTAACTGTAACTGTTCTATCCCCATTTTCTATTGCAGGCACTAAGTCAAGGGCCAGCTAAATCAAGAAATAAAAAAATTATTGTGGGTACAATTGGTAGCGCAGTGATAGTCATGTTAACAGCTTTGTTTGTGAAATCTTTAAAAGATCTGCACTAGGTTTTAATTCCTCAAATGTTATGAATAGTAATTACAAACTTTTTTCACCTAAGACTGCAACTTGTAAATTTTCTACATAGGACACACTTAAAACCAAAGAAATATAATTTTGTTAACAAATTAAACACTTGTTTTGTTTGTTATGACAAGAAATCGTCAACGCCTGTTTAATTATTGTAAGTATTTTGTTTATTAATGTCTGATTTGAAGCAAAGGTCCTTTCCATACCTATTTTGGGCCATTGAAGCAGTCAAGATGAAATAAACTGCAGAAGGATAGACAGACATAGTAATTGTTATCTACCCAAATAACACATACATTTCTCAAAAGAGAAGGTGTGAGACTATCACCATAAGTCCAATAACAACTGTACTCACAAGTAAATGTGTAAAAACATTGTCATTAAAAAAAAAAAAATTCTCATATTTTGGGAGTCAAACCTAGGATTTTCATAGAATTTGATGTAATTTTGTCTAAAACTAAACTAATAAATAAAATTATTCCTGTACTGTAATATATATTCCTGAGACATCGGGTGTGTCTTCACATTTAAAAAGTTATATATCAAATATATGACAATGCCACAATGTCATAACCAAAAATACATTCAGTTAATTAGAATTTGTGTACGAAAACATATAAAACTTTGTGTAAAATAAGTTGCAATGTTTCTCACCTTACTGTAAATAGTAATGTATTAGGTTATAATTTCTATTCTTACTCAGAGCTCTACTATAGACATAATTGGTATTATTACAAAATTCCACCTTTATTTCAGTATGGTAGGTATATTGACTTTAAGGCCAAGTACACACTGTGACTAACCGGAACATTGCCGGCTGATCGCAAACTGCAATTACTGTTAAGCTGGTAAAGTCTGTAGCTGGTTTGTCTGCCTGGTAAAGCAATCTCAAACTAGCACCATCCATATCCACATAGCAACCATGATGCAGTTGGCCATCAGTGAGCCGCAGCGTTATGATCGACCGGTCGGCAGGCGGCACAATATAGTTCAAATTACGCTGTTTATTCATACGCATAATACGTATGTGTCCATGTGTAGTCGCTGAAATAAGGCGTTTTGTACAATTTTACTAAATAACAGATGGTTTGGAACAAACATAATGTAACACCGTTATAACTCAAAGCTTTACACCGTTTGGAAGACTAATTATTAGTCTACCCTAAGCCCAGGACTGACGACGTAACCAAATTATTGTATTATATCGTGTCCACTTTTATGTCATTTCCCGCGTTTCTAATTGTTAAAAACACGTCACATTTTTCTGACAAATACATAAACATCATTCTCCTAATGTAATATCATTCGTCAATCGTCTTTGCACAACTTAATACAGTGTCTTCGCTACTGATTCTGACAGGCGGCTTTTTACTTCTTGTCACGATGGAACCCTTGAAAACATTTATCTCAACCGATCCATTAATTATTTTAAAGCCAGGGACCGAGCCGAGGCTCCTAAGGGAGTCCTCAAGGTTAATAACTATTAATGAGGAGGAAGGCTAGTTACTAGGCCAAGCGCCTTCTTGCTTTGCCACCACAAGCCCAATGTAGCTGCAGACGGCCTCTTGAAACAAAACGGTGACCAGTCTTCACAAAAAAAATCTCTACTTTCTTGTTAAAGTTATGTTAAGATAATTTGTTGCCTATCATCCCGAGCATTCATTTAAATGCATTAATTTCGTTTTATCGCCTTCAAAACATCTTTAAAAGCATTCATGAATTGCTTTTAGAAAAAAAAATCCTTTGTTTAAATTCGATGTAACTAATAAATTTAGTAAACATAAATACATGAAAAACTTAAATATCACATAAATACGTTATAATTTAATATGGAGATTGATATGTATCACTGTTGTAGTTTAAAAATATCATAATATTTACGTGCATATTAATTAGAATTTGGGTCAAAGGAAACCGTCAATGAATCGGATGCAAATTAGATTTAAAAAAAATTGAACATTTCCCAGTTTCAATATAATGTAAATCCAACTGAAGCGACCCAATTGTTTCGACCTCACTAATTAAAAAGTGTAAGGTAAACTGTAAGGGCGCCAACTTTTAGTTGTATCATTGCGGGACGAGATTCGAGACGCTATAGAATGCTCGTTGGTCTCATCTATTTATTACCCTTTAGAGTAATTAAATCTCTGCTATTGCACCAGTATCAGCGATAGATAGATATTAAGGGTTCAAGTTCATATAAGTGTGTGTAAAAAACACGCGACACAAAGATTAACAAACCATCCCCACGGAATAATTACATCGACAATTAGACATTTTTTATCAAGTTTGTGATGGTGTCTTAAAATTTGTCCGTATACAAGACATTTTTTGAACAAAGAGGTACTTTTCGGCAGGACTGTCTCGTGAATTTAAATTTTGGCATGGGGGCAATAGCTCACCTGTAAGCGGTGAGCGGGCATTGTTTGAGCGGCGGCGGGCGGGCGTTACGTCACGGCGGAGACCGGGCGCTCCGGAAGCGGCCGGGAGCGGTGACAGCGGAGTCCCGCGCTCCCTGGCCCGACGTCGCCCATTGCCAACAGGCGCGCCAATTGAATCGCGTGTCCGCCGCGCCCGCTTGGGCCACGATAGAGCCGAAATGATATATTTTGGACCCTCTAATTTGTGTCATAAAAATATTATATACTTTGATATATGGTAATGTGAGATCGTGCGCAACATGCATCGCATAGATTTATTTCTCGTGGTGGTAGTGTTACTTAAAAGTTTAAATGCGCAGGAGGAAATTATTACAGGTGAGTGAAACTGTGAAGTCATATACAAATGAAAGCAGTATAAGAACAACATAATTGAAGAATTATTTTGCCGTTTATTCTCATATTTAGTATCTTAGTATCATAATTATGTACAAGTATGCGATAAATAACATGTTGCCATTAAACAAGCTATTTTTTTCTAATATTCGCGCCTCTTTTTCTTCTTTTTCAGTAACTTAAATTTGAATAAAAAGTGAAATATTTAACAAAAAAGGTCTGGCGTATTTTTTTACATTTGTTATTTATTTAATATGGGGAATAGGAATCAATTTTCTTTTCTAACATTTTAAATCCCTATATCATTATATAGGGAAATGACTTGTTTATAAGTAAAAGTAGGAAAATAAAACCTGTTAAATGTACGTTAATTTTAATAAACAATTTAATAATTAGTATGTTTTAAAATAAAATAGTTACAGTATTCATAATATAGCTCGGAATATAAATATCATATGATAAAAATATGCATTAATATGAAAACTCAAATGTTTTACAATTTTTATCAAATAATTTCAAATTGGCATCTGTACCTGACATTATTTAATGACAAGGAGATGAGAGTGGCGATTTATTACATCCAGTTGTATTCAAACATTATGAATGCACTTTGTAATACTACGTACCTTTAGGTATAGCAGAGCAGAGCAGAGCGATACTATTGAGTTTTTTTTTTCATTTTTGTTTTGTTTTTTTTGAAATTTATTTATTTCTGTTTGTAGGTATCTAAATACACCAAATGTACCATAAGTAATCACAAGCAAACAAAATGAAATTGAGATTTTTTTTTATTTTAAACGATTTTAAATTATCATGCGCAAACGACGACTTCGCTTCAGCGGTTAGTTTCCAGCTGTTGATGAGTGCGAGTTTTGTGTTAGATTAATTAATGTTAAATGATTACTACAATTCAAAATGTTTTTATTTTTTTATTTTATTAAGGTACACATAACAGTTTATAAAAACTTACTTATAACTTATGCATTGACACAATATTTAAAACCTTGAGTTTAGACCAAAGTGTGTGTTGTGTACACAACATGATCGAAAAAATTAATAATATGCAATCTGATAAAGTGTAGTAAATGACGGATAATTTCGTGTTTATTTAGTTATTAAATGTAAGCACTGGAGTTAACGTAATTTTGCTAAGAACTCTTTTCTATCTATTTCTAATACAAAGTATTAAACTATGACGTAGACGTAGTATTAAACTACGTCACGTGGTGCAATGATACGTTCACCTATATATAATATAAAATATGTATATAGGTGAAAAACACTATGTTACATTAACAACGTAGAGCCGTGTGTTCTATTTATGCCTTTTGATTTTTATACCACAAAGCAAAGATACAAGCAAGATATTCACTTCGTAGTCACACTATAAATCAATATGCAATGCTAACCAGTATGTAAAACTAATCCTACACATATGTTTAGAAAACAAGGGAGGGCCCAAACCCTCCAATTAAACACAAGCCACAACGCCTTACCAACGAAGTACAGAAATAGTAAACAAAATTACAGCTTTTCACAGTGCGTATTATCAAAAGTTCTTTACACAGTTTAATTTTTAAATAATTAAACTAAACGTCTTCATGGAGAACTATTTTCAAGATTCGTTAGAGGACACCCATTCTTCGATTTTGCAGACATTAGTTGACCTCGGTTGTCGCTTTATTGAATTGTAATGTTTGTTGATTGTTAGTAATAAGTACGTGCTCGTTCGCAGTGGAAGCTGTCGTTGGTCACAGCGCGGAGTTGCCCTGCAACGTCACCGCGGAAAACGATGGTGACGTGCTCAGGATCATCGCCTGGTACAGGGACGGCTCGCCCACGGCGTTCTATAGGTGATGACCTATATATAAGCAGTCAGCAGCTCCTATTGTTTTTTTTAAAATTAAATATTAGTTTAACACCTTCCTTGACGATTGTCCTTGATCTTGGCACTGAAATCAATAAGTATTTGACCAAGAAGATAGATGCTTAGAAACATTAAATAATGGTAACGAATGGCTTTTTGTTTTTATATTATTCGTATAAACTGATTATTGCAATGACTATGTAAGACATGCAGCAGCGTGCTTCAGTTTATTTATACAACTCATTGTGGTTACGCGTGCTATCGATACGCAGTACAAATCTCCTTTTGATCGATGTCCAAACATAATCGTAACATTCAAAGCGCTGGTGAGATTAAATATATGTAAATATCATTGAAATATTGTAAATAAAAATCATTACCTTATAATCGTGTAGTCAAACTATATATATAGCACAGCCAATCATTCTAAATGTTATGGCGATCATTTTAAATATTGCAAATAAAAAGAATAAACATAGTAAATTACAACAGTGGAAACCCTAATGCTTTTAAAAAGCAGTGACCACACGTGTCTATGTATATAGAATGATCGCATTCTCAAATGTACAGTACATGCTGGCCAATTTGTATGTTCATATTTAATTCACTCCTGGGCATAGACTGTACCTACAAGTAGCAAAGGCAATCGACGCCCCGGCTCAGATGTTGGTAGTTGGCTTCGTCACGCGAATCACTTGCCGCCGCTTGTGTCATTCGTAATCCGATACACCCGGACACTCACGGCTCTATTAGTCAGTAGATATCAGTAGATATTAAAGAAACTTTACATGTAATGACAATATAATATTGCATATAATTTAGACGGCCTCTAATGAAGCCAATATTTCTATTTTACTGGGCTAGGCAGAAATAACACTTTGCTATGATTTTTATCGAGCATTCTTACTCGTATTTTGGCAGCGTTGCTAACATTACAGTTGAACCGTTGCTCATTTGCATATACTACTATAAAAATAACGTAACACTTTTTCAATCAAGCTGACATGTGCTTAAACTATTAAATCACATTTTTATACCATATTACATTTATTATCATTAAATTTTAAATACAACATTCTGTACCAGCAGTCGCGACCTGCGTGGCGACAGTAGCGACGTGCTCAGCCCCGGCGGCCGGTACAAGATTATCACCTCGGAGGACGGGTGCGAGGAGAGGCTACAGATCCTCGCCGTGCGGCCCTCAGACGCCGGCCAGTACTACTGCTTCGCCGACTTTGAGTCGAGTCGTGCGCAGAAAACTTACCTAACACTAGAAGTTATAGGTAAGTAGTTACAGGAATATGCGAATAAAATTATAAAATATACTAGTACAATAGTCTCGTGGTACATTGGACAACGCTTTTCTGAAAGCGGTAAGCTTGGTGATAAATAAATAAATAGATAATCCTGTCTTCCTTCCTTCTTCCCCCAAATCGATATTTGAATTCCCTAATTCTGGGGGAATTGGTATCGACCAAAACTACCATCGACCATTAACTAGATTCCAAAGCAAATAGAAAAACCATCGTATGAATTATTTAATTATTATCCTCTCATTTCTGATCAAAGTTTAAATTAAGATCATCATAGCCGCGTTGGCTGAAGAATGACAATGGTTAAAATATTGTACACGTAAATTCAAAAAAGTGTGTAAGTTATGCCTCAAATCGTCATAACCAACCCACTATATAGGAATAGATACATAAAGCTATTATTAGCGTCAAGTTAGTGTTTAAAAAAACAAGGTAATTGTTTATAACTGCGACTCGCTTATTCATCGCGCACTAAAATAGCGGTCCCGTAGCCGCTATTAATTGGTCCGCGAGCGTAATGAGGAAGCTGACAGCGCCGGAACAATTCACCCCATTTACAGCCAATTACGCCACGTAAACATTCCATCACTAAGGTACCGCCACACGGCGCAATACCTGCTGCGATATTATCACTTTATGAATCATTACTGATAAATACATTTTTCGCAGACCACAAAAATTTTAATAATAATAATTTTACTGTTTAAACAAATTTCAAATTTATTTCATTTTATTTATATGTCGTCAAGTCGTCTTAAATCTAGCAATACGCCAATTTTCGATTAATCTAAGGAACGCAAGGATCAGTGACAATTAAAATTTAGTGGGTTAAATAAAAAATAGTTAAAGAAAAACTTGTGAATGTCCCCTTTCTAACATTTTTTAAATCGGTTCATAAATTACGAAGTTCTGAGGTAAAAAACAAAAAAAAAGTATTGGCGAATGAAACATCTCCTCCTTTTTTGAAGCCGGAATTTGTATTTACGTTTAAAAACTCATTAGTAATATATTGTTAAGAGAAAGTTGTCTTAGATGAGGAGAAAGATTATTGTCTTTCTCCCTCTACGCTATTTGGTACTTCAAATAAACTATTCTTAAAAACAAATGCACCGATTCAACAGTATTGTACTATAAACGACCGTAATAAAATATCTTACAAAATACAATTTCATGTTTATTTTCTGTTCAAGAAATAAAATATACTAGTATTAACCCTTTGCACTCGAGGCCGTTCCCGCGCCGGTGAACCAGCAACTCCAGACGTTTCGTAGCGGTGTTTGGTCGCGGTGGTATTTACTACATCTAACGTAAAATGATTACACACACAAAGTAACAAACAAAACTTTTATATTTTATTATTTAAGGTTTCTTTACAGCTATACGAAGATAATTTCATAAGCATTAGTCCTTGTAATTTTTCTTTGTATGATATTTTATAAAACAATTGCCGAGATGTATGCCCGGCTTCTCGGGACAAGTATCACAATAGTATGTCATTTGATGCCTTTGGCCATGTTCAGTTCTTTGAGAGCAGACTTTGCAATCCTTCCTAACTACTGTTAGAATGAGCTTTCCATCTAAGCGGATGTTTTCGGAATTGGAGGTTCAAGTTGCAGGTCGAGCACGTGTCTGACGAGAATCTCCCGTCAATTGCCGAACTAAGGTTTTCGAAACATACCGCAAGTGAGTAAGCGGCTGTTCAACTCTCTGCTGT
>DWLR01002398.1:0-15541 GCA_018246295.1 Papilio alexanor hazarajatica | reverse complement strand
ATATATATATATATATAAGCACACACGACATGGATTACAGACTGCCATTTAGATGATTCTGACACTTGTCTCACTTCGATTATGTTTACGAATTATTACGTCTACGCATACGTGCTCATAAATAAAACGGAGGAGTAGGTAGGGATTAAGGATACTCGTACACCTCTTCTTCTCTTACACATGTAAACTTCCCACTTCTTATTTCAGATCGATTGATAACCATTTTATGTTAAATGTAATGCAGTGGTAAGATAACCTGCCTTTCAGGACAAACATTTGTGTGCATGAACATGTCTGTTTGTCTTAAGTCTGGATTAAAAGACCACCGGAGGACGGGCAGCAGCGTCCTCTTCTTAGTACGGTGGCGTGGAGATTTCACAATGGAGATGGCACAATTCCCCCCCAATGGTACGATCAGTGGGGGAGACCTATGTACGGTCATCGACTGATGTGTGTTGTGGGTCCGTGTTATGTTAAATATATTTGAAATTAGAAGTCGTTGAAAGTAAAAGAAAATCTAAGAAACATTTTCTCACCTACCCACTAAATGTACACAAATTTATCGCTTAATACATTAAGCGATGTCCCGAAGTCCTTGAAGTCACATTAAGTAATTTCACCGCGAGTAGGTTTTTGTTATCTAACATACGCGTTGTTTTCTCCGTTCGTGTCTCCAAACAGCGAAGCGACACCACGCACGCTGTCTAACTTTGTTACCGACTTGCTGCGACTCTGTTGTCATAGCCAATTTCACGTGATCTGCTTACGATATTACAACTGATACATAGCAAAATTGATTTTCTGTGTAACAGAGCTGTTTTTATGGATTTTTTTCGGGAAAACAATTTCTACGTAAGAAATTATTCCATGTTTTGTGATATTTTACGCCTCTTAAATGACGTTAGGAACTGACAGTGACAATGTGTATTTTGCCTACAATGTCAAATCCCGGATGTGATAGACAAGCAGTTGAAGTTATCGCACGTGCGGAATAACTTCATCTGTCGTACGAATGTCTTTTGACGTAGTTAAAGGACATCAGTAGATTAAATAAAAAAAATCAACTAACTTTTCCTATCACACATACGTTTTTTGTATGAAATAGTTTTCTAAATTTAAGTTATTTCATTGTGTTGATTCGGACCATTGATAAAAACGTCCATTCGCACAAGTGGCAAATGGAATCAATCATTTCAAACTATTTTCCGTTAATTTGTGGATATTTTTATTTTCTCTCTAAACAAAAGGTATCCAAATTGACGATCTTGAACACCAATTGCAACATTACTTTGGGAGATAATTCAAGCAGATTTTCCTTTCTGTCGTATTAAAATTAAGCTCATCTAGCTGCACATAAGAACAGACCGATCGATATTATACGCCTTGGTCAGCCATTCATGAATATAAGTCAAAATTACATACATAAAAAAATGTTGAGAAACAGGGAAGGGGTGTAAGGGGTTCGCGGATTTTACATTCTAAGGGGGTCGCGTCGACGGAAAGGTTGAAAAAACGGTTCAAGAGAATTAGTTAAAAACTGGTAGAAGTCCAAATTTCATAAATCTGTACTGTTAAACGTATGTTAACAAATTAAAGGGGTGTATTCCCTACGCACTCACTAATGTGTCGCTTACGACTCGAAGCGGTCGCGTGCCGGCCGACACTTGTAGATAACACAACATTAATTAATTGGAATTTTTCGCCGGTGTTTGCACGCGTAAGTGTTAATTGCTTTCGGCGACTATTACTTTAATTTGAGTGACGAACTTCACTTAATAATTGTTTGGACAAAGATAATATTACAAAAAATAGGAGAGTTCCTAGTTCCCACATCACAAGTCGATACTAAACGTCTATCAAAATCTGTTCAGTGGTTTAGACGTGAAAGCGTAACAGACATACAAGACATACTCAGCTACTTTCGCATTTATAAGATTAGCAGGAAGTAGGGATTATTAAGGTCTAATAAATTCTACTATGAACATTGTTTTTTGTTTACAATTTTCTGAAATGTAGATGAGTGAATAAAACTTTTAAAAATTGACTTCTGGCGAAAGACAAAAGTGAAATACAAATTTATGAGCCCGGAAGTAAAATGCATACATTTACGCATACGGTGCTCGTCGGTTACGTGTACTAATTATATCACCTTTCTTTAGAATAAGTTTTTCTGGGACGCCCTTTATAACACCCCAAGCAACAAGCATGTAGTACGTATGCACCGATGTATGGATGTGGAATAAGCGAGAGAGGTGTGTCAGGATCGTGCTTAATGCAATTCCGTAATATCTACCTACCCCTCTGGATTACGGGCGTGAGTGTTATGTAAGTGACATTTTGTAACTTACACCAAACACCCCCAACGCTAGTAGTTACATCATAAACAAGGCCACACTACATTAACAAAACGCCCACACAAAATAGGTAATTCTTAAAAGAGTGCGTAAAATAAAGCGAAACATATCAACGTGGCCTACATTTTGTCCTTCGTAGAACTGCGGCGATTGTTACATTTAATTGCCCGAAAAAAAGAACCATCAAAATTTTCCTGGCACACATTTTCGTAAAACTACGTTTTGTATTATGTAACAACAAAGAGTCAAAATCTTTACAAATAATCGTATATTCCATGAATTAAGTGAATTATCGGAAAGTTAAAAGTATAACCGTTATGAAATTTCTAAATTCACTCAAACTTTTGTGTGATACACAATCTTCAATTGCTAAAATTCTTCCCTTTTTTGGGAAAAGAAATAGAAAAAGCTTCATTTACTTAATATCTTTTGGTTGTTGTGGTAATGTAATAAAGTAATGTACAAAACAAATTTTAACACATGTTACCTATAATTGAAATTAATATATACGGAATACAATTTCAACTACGAACATAAGAAACGAACGCGTGAAAAGCCACAGGCAGCACCTAGTTTTTTTTATAATTAATACATTCATAGCCACGCTACGTATCATTACAAAACCCATTAAATCCAAACAGGGCTTGTCTTAAGTCTACCAACATGTCAGTTTTCGATATATCTTCGGGAGGCAAGGTTTATTGAAATTCAAAATTCAATGAAACCTCAATTACAATTTTAGTAAATAATCATAAGTAGTTTTTATATAAAAATCTCAAAGTGAATGTAGTGATATTTTTTGCCGGCAACATCCATTAACACGTCGCGGCGGGGCGACAGGTGTTGCATCGACTTACGACGTCCGCCGGCGTTTTTCCTCCGCCACTATTATCCAAAGACTGCAATTTATCCCCGCCCGCAGACCAGAATAAAAAATTTCCGGCACCAGGTGAATTGTTAACGTCTCCTTCTAATAAATGTACAACTTTTTTAATTAATTCCTGGATACTTTACAACTGGAACAGACATTATAACCAACAAAACAACGGTATAACACTTTTCTTTATACTGTTATTGATGAGTATTCAACTCTTAAAGAAAATCAGTTTTAAAAGACACCTATTTCTTTCTACATTAAATATAGATGCAAATTATAAGCATAGACAATTTTTTTTTTACAAGAAGGTGACAAAGGAGCAAGCGGTCACCTAAGTGACCGCTATCCATAAAGATAGAAAGATAGAAAAACTGACATTTCCTTTTCCTATCCATCCCCTTTCCCTACAAATCCTCTGTCCATTCCCACCTTTTTCTTTTCCCAAGAAGACGGATGGGAAGAGGACTAAAAATAGATCTCTATCCACTCATCTGCAACTCGAAATAGTTTGTTGCAGATGTCATTTAGGTGACCGCTTGCTCATTGGCCACCTACTGTTATAAAAAAAATGGAAAGTTACAATACTGAATAACGTGACTGTTTAATATAAATAATACTATATATCAAACATTTTGATAATAAGATTAGTATACTAAATATTATTTATAATAAAAAGCAAGCAAGATTTCTTAACTGTCAAATATTAGCACGAAGTCGCCCACTGAAATTTAAGCAGCTGGAAGGCAATTTACTCGCGGTGCCTTCCGCATAATTTAATACTTAACTTACTGCTGCTCCCCGCATTTCGCAATATTAATCGATGGCGTCAGGTCTAACTTACGAATTTACCCAACGATAACTACTCTATAGCGTTTCAAATTGCTTTTTCTTTCTTACGTGATAATTACAAAACAAAAGTCAATAGATTAACAAATAATAATTTATTCTTATCAATCTAAAATTATTTGAAATTTGCTAACACACTTTCTATCACATCCATAACTATAAATGTCTTTGTTTGTCAATTGTACTTTCGCGAAATAACGTACATTATGTATGTATGTACTTTTAAATTATTGGTATATTGTAAGCATCTCTAATTTACTGAGATAATTTATTTTATAAAAGAGTAAGCTGAAAAAAATAGGCAATAACAAAGTCGTTTTAAAAACACTAATTAAAAAGTAGAAATCAACAGTCCCGGAACAAGAGACCTCAGCGGCGATAAATAAAATTACATTTTCGGTAAGACAAAAAAAAACAAACAAACAATAGTGAAATTCTACTTCATGCGGTCGGCTAGAGTACGACATCTGGACCACAAAAAATCCACGGAGAATTCCTGTTTAACGCGGTTCATTTTGTTGCTTAACTACAGTGGTTGAGCAATCAACGGCGGGCTTAAAATATTTTACAGCAACAGCAATGCGCATTGGTCGATATGTTCTTATTTAAATAAACAATTTAATCGCCATTCTACCATTGGATGCTTAGTGTTAAGACATCATTTTATTGTTGGTCTACCCCGCGTCTCATTGAAAGGTTGAAGGTTTTCATTCTTTTTGCGTAAGGCAAAGGACTGGAACAAGTTGCCGACCAGATTGCGAAGCTAATATTAATAATATCAGATGGAATAGTGGCCAGATGGCAGAGATTAACCATTAAAAAACAATAAAAAAGATAGATATATTCTCATTAGTCTTTGAATTGAGAAAGTAGTGTCAGTATATTAACTATAGTGACTGAGAATATGCGTGCTCGTTTGTACGTAGGGAACGATAACCGAGGCACATCTCATCAGAATGATGGCGCGCCACAAAACTGAGCGGCCTGTGTCTACGCCCTTTGTGGCGCAGCTCTACTGTTACTGAACGAGTATATGCACTATCATAATCGCGAATGGAAAAGTTTGATACTGATTGCGCGTGCCGTTTTTGCAATTCAGCCTCACTGCAAAAACTTTTTTGCCCGATTGACAGTAGGGTGTTTTCGCGGGAATGAGAAAAGGACAGTACT
This sequence comes from Papilio alexanor hazarajatica, assembly GCA_018246295.1. Lineage (NCBI taxonomy): Eukaryota > Metazoa > Arthropoda > Insecta > Lepidoptera > Papilionidae > Papilio > Papilio alexanor. The sequence goes on along the minus strand of DWLR01002398.1, from coordinate 10,294 downwards.
TACTCCCCAGGTATATATGTATATGTATGCATATATGTATGTCCGTGCAATTGTGACCCACTGTAGCCAGTGATGTCATTTGATTTGTATTCTTCCTCGTAGCTTTATAAGGGTAGAGTCAGTTGGGCTTATTGTTTTTTTTTAATTAACTTCTAGTTTCATCTCACATAGGAATATTGTTGAATATGATAATAAAACTAAGTAAAACAAAGTTAACTAAAAAAAAAATACTGTAACAAAGACAAATTATCAATTAACGAAATCACTTAATCCGAATGTAAATCATTTTTTTTTTTTCATTTAGTTCCATATTCCGGACGCGCCTATAAAAAGGCAATTGAACATTTGGACGATATCAGTGAAACAATAAACGAGTTGACAAAAAAGGTGGCACCATAAATCCTACGCGAGCGTTTTACCGGCGAATAACTTAATTAAAACTTGGAATCAACGGCGCTGCAGCAGCGGACCGCGATGCCGATAAATAAAATTATTTCGTCGCAACAAAAACAAGCATGTAATCCAACTCCACGCAGTTTGCTCCTACACTTTGTTTGCGTCCACTGGCGTGTACTAGGTACCGTATTATACATTGTCCCTAGTTCCTTTTATTTGTTTTGGAATTGTGGCACTCGTAATATCTTCTGAGTTATAAAACCTTAATTGGAATGTCTGTACTCTTAGGCACAAATTATGCAGAAAGAATATTTATGCATCACAAATCTTTCCATGAGCCATGATTATCCATACGAGGCTCTTCTAGCCAAGCTCACGTATTGCCTGAATGTTCTAGATTTAGGTCTGGTCACAGTTCAACGAAGGAGTTATTGTTTCTCCTTTTGTCAGGATGGATTTTATCACTCGTGGTCACATTTTAACCAAAAACCTACTCTATCAATCTTTATCTTTTTTATTTGTCTTTCTCTGTTATAAGTGAAATCTAATTGATAATTCTGGTTAGCTAGCTCACATCTGTACAATAGATTTATGTTAGTGTACTCGGAAGTACGCTGCGGACGACAAAAGCGGCAATTACCGCACAAGCGGGCGGTGAGAACGCTGGTTTATTCCGTCTCCATTAGCACGGCATGCACAACAACACAATACTCTTCGTATCCTTGAACTGAGCCCGCTTTGTGTTTTTGATAAACTTAAGTCTTTTCAATTACTCGGTGTAACAACCCAGTCCAAACAGCTCTTATTGAAGATAAAATTTGAAACTTTTTAAGATGAAAGCACCTACAAATGACCGGGGTAACGAAGTGTACGCAATTTTTTTTGTGTCCTAATGTCCGCACCAACCTTGTTCGACAATTGTCGTCATAATTCAGCCAATTTACACAAAACCATGGTTATAAATTTAGGTTATCTTTACGAATCAATATTTTTATTGGTGAGACGTTTAAGAAACCATTATTATTATAATTAGTAGGAAGGTATCTAAAGTGACCAGGTGTAACAGGATTAAAAACAAAATTATGTCCAGACTAGTTAAGTGTTCGGTTTAGCTTACGATAAAAGTTTTGAAACAGTAAAATATATGTGTAAAATAATTATACAGAACAAAGAAATCCAATATGAATTCAAAAGTGTACGCCAGACGATCGGCTAACTTTAAAAAAAAACAATGTACGCAAGAAAATAAATTGGTTTATTCACACAACAAATGAAAGTTCTATTCAGACGAAAGGTAAAAAGTTTCACCTTGACAATGTTCAAAGTTATGAATTTATATTCATTATGCGAAGTCGAGCGTGTGTTTGATTTTGGTTCGCAGACCTAGGGGGCACTTTTATTATTTCACACAGATAGAATACGAAATGATATTATTGTACAATACAAAGCCCTGCACGTTCGAATCTTGAATAATGCGTAGGTTATTACCGTCTTTTTAAAATAATTCAGTATGTACCACCTGCGCTATCAACTCAAAGGGTCACTCAATAACACAATATGACTAAATCAATGCGATCACAAAATTTAGTAATAATAATATAAAGCTATATAATATTTCATTAATTTCATATGTTACCTGAATAACACATTACGTAGGGGGCGTAACTTTTCGTTAATTAAATTCAGAGCATAGCAAACAAAATCATTCTATATTACCAATCAGCACACGAGAGTATATAATGCCATAAATAATATTAAATCACGGTCGCGTTCACATAATTTTACGTCAAACTTATTACAGAGCGCCAATGCTAAAGTTTGTAAAGTTAAGCGGTGCCAATGTTGAGAATCTGGAAAACCGGTAACCGAACGAAAATGGGTTTTGGGCAAATCGCAATTCAGATTTAATATAAAAGACTTCTTTTAAATACAAACACTGATATTGGTACTGGTACTGTTTTTACAAAATTTCCTAAGCAATTTATAATAATAAATTCATTAATACAGGCCCACTCTTATCTCATGGATAACACTTTTGTAATTAGATCCGGTCTTAGTATCAGAATTCATAGCAAAAATCTATCGCTGCTTCAAGAGACTTTATAAAATTATCAGAATTGAGAATTATATACTTTTTTTTATATAGAGTAAGGGACCCGCTGCAAACGAGCAGCGGATCGTTTAACATTAAGTGAACCGACGCCCATGGACATCCGCAACACCAAAGAAACTGCGGATGTGTTGCCGGCATTAAAGGAAAAATTACCGTCTAGAAGGTCCCTAAGTCGTGTTAGATTGGAAATACCGCTGGTGACAAATCATTCCACAACGCGAAAACCTGTGAATACGGGTGAAATTGAAAAAGTCGTTCATGAAGGAAGGCGTAAACGACTTAAGAGTTTTATTTAAGTTTTATTTCAAATACTCAACTTGAAAATGCTTCACGTCAAGGATACTGCACCGCCACCATATTTTACACGGCGCCGCATATTTTTACATTCATATCGCAAGGCGTTACCCAAGTTATACGAGATGAGTAGGTACCTTCACTGAATCTTTTAAACTGCTCAGAATATAACATCTAAAAATAAACATATATCTATATATATAATGTAATAATTAAAAAGAGTAAAAGTTTAATATTATTTTTTTCCTTAATAATATTAATTTGTGTTAATTTAAACAAAGTAATAGAAAATAATTTTCATCGACGTATTTACCCACAACTAGACAAAAGATGGCCTATTCTGCAATTACACTGGCAAACTAAATATAAAAGTTTGTATCGTATTTTTATTTCCTTTTTTTGTATTTTAATAATATTTTGTGGGCTATAAAAGGCCTTTGTGAGTTTCTATTTGAACTCCAATAAAAGCGAAGCATACACTTAATTCACAAGTATATAATGGAATGGTAGAATAATAGAATCGTATGAAACTAACATGAAATGTGCAGATACCAGATTGACTCTGTGGCATGTCCCTGAATTTTATGGAAGCTAATTGTAATAAAGCAACACTGTCAATAAACCAATCGTTGGATATTATGAGTATATCAAGCCAAAAATTTACACTTAGACGACGGTAACCATTTTTATAACAAAATGGGGAGGATTATAAGGACTCGTTCAATTGTTATTTCAGCTAAATGTTCTCACAGTGCGTTCTGCAACGCTTAATATAGAAACAGCAAAAGCAAGAGAAGCAGTGAGACGGAATATGAACAAGCAAACTCGGCAAGCCACGCCCACCTCCGCCAAACGGACTTAAACAATGATGAATATTCACGGGGATCGAACAAACGTTCCGAAATGAATTTAGAGGGAAATGCCCTATTGTCAAATGGCGCCTGCATAAACTAAGAGGAAGATACATTTGATATTCAGACGTGATTGCAAGAAATACACTGGGACTTGCCACATATGTATATCGTAGATATAGTCGTAACGTTTACATTGGTGTTTTAAAATAAATTTAATATAATCCAACTAGCTAATTTCTCAGGATTAAACATCAAAAAGATCAATTCCTTGACTTAGAACTTAGGAAATAACAAAAACATTTCAAAAAATATATTATAGGAATATCTTGTATTTGATGACCAGTCACAAGGAAATGGCAGAAAAGTATTGCAAACACGTCCCTCCGCCTAGCTGTTAATAACAACTTAGTAATACCAAAATATAAAAATGTTAATAGAGCAAATTGGTTAATGTATTAAACTTTAAATTAAAGCCAGCTTCGCTGCGGTGGTGGCTTTGTACAATTTCATAGTAACAGCTGGCTTCCGGACGATTAGAAAGCAATGAATAAACAAATCTCGAACACCATTGAAACTTTGACAGAGCTAATCAAATTTCCTCCAAATAGCAGCAGCAATTGTAGTACACAATAAAAATACAAGTTTTTTTTTTCACATTATGTTACTAGTTAAATGTGTATTGGCCCCAATAGCGACTATTAATAATTCTATTTCTACAGTCGTGTCAATACTGCTGCCAATAAAAATAAACAAAAAAAACTTAATTAAAAAAAAAACAAGGTAACAAAACTGTTATCTTGAGCCGAACCTTTATCTCATATCAAAAAGAGCAATTTTTGTGTAGACTATCTTGGAAACAGCTTTAGTTATTTACATGAATTTTCATTTTCTTACTCCATCCTTCCCGTAAAAAACACGAATTTCCACAATAACTAATTTCAACGTAGACCAAATCTCGGTCCACGGCTAGTTAATTGAATGCTGATCTACTCGTGATATCAATATTGAATACAAATAAAGAGAAGGATCAAATTACACGTAACCTTAAGGCCGTGTTCACACCAAATGTGTTATCAACCGCGGACTACGAGCAGAGTCGCTGCACGCCCTACAAGTGTGAACACGAAATCACACTGTAACGCAGAAAAAAGTACCCATGTTATGCAAAAGAATAAACGACGCTTGTGAATGGAAATAGAAATAGACGACTCCTCTCGATAGACGGCAACTTTATACACGAAATGTTCATAGTCATAAAGTCTCACAAAGCCAAGTCAATCTTTATTCTAAACACAAATAACAAATTACATCAGTTGAAAATTTTCGAAATGCTATGTTACTGCCCTTAATTTGAAAAAAAAATATTCATTCCACACACTAAACAATAAACTGTAGAATTAGAAGGTTATTTATTTATTTAAGAGACAAACAAAAAACAGGATTAAAATTAAAGTAAAATGTATAGATAAATACTAAAATTTCCTAATTCGAGTCTCACTTGCGACTAAAGGAAGCAACAACAGAAATTCTTAGAATTTTAATTACGCCTTTGTTTTATACAATGTATCTACCAATAGGTAATAATAACTTACTATAGTTTTATAACCCTTTACCATTGCTGGAAACATTAAATTTAATTATTCCGAAAACTACTTTGATATGATACCTCAATATTTTTCGTTGATGTGAACAGGGTGCGTGTCAAACACCCATCCCGTTCACGTCATCATCTCCCTGCCCTTTTTCACTTGCATAAAGTAGGCATAGTATGTATGTACTACTCTTCCATATATCCTGGACTCTACTATAGTCCATATTGTAACTGATTTTGGTTATAATTTTACGGCCGGCCGCCTGCCTAACGCCAACCATCCTCGGGATCCTGTTCACATCAAAGAATTTTATTTATTTTAACGTTCGAATTCTCACGTAATTAGAAAGCACATTAATTTATTACACTACACATTAATTTATTGAATACCAGAATGTGAACACATAACTGAGAAAAAGTGTGCGACGACGACAAAACGAGCAATTAACAATAAACAGGCGCGGCAGAACGGCGGTAAGTAGGGCTGCGGCGCATCCATTAGCGACTGCAAAAACGCCCCGAAACACAGCGAAACAATTTGCCTACACCACCCACTGCGCTACCCCTGATTTAACTCCATTCTGCATCCAGCGCACACGGGAAACGGGAAAATATTTCACTGTTTATCTATACAATGTTTTTTGATCTGTTTATTTTACTTGCATAGCGAAATTCATCGTTTTGCTATTTTCGTTACGGTCGATGTGTCCTCGAATTGAGCGGAACATTTAAATGAGTTTTTGTGCGGTTTTTAATTCTAGAGTAAGCTTTGAAAAATATTTTTTATAATTTAGTAACAAAAATTTGTATTCGTTAGATCGTCAACTTATCGGGTTTCATTACAACCAATTGCACTTCTTCCTAATAAATGAGAAAATACAAGTTATTGATATTTTTACTGCATATATCCAAAGCATAATAGATTAAGCGTCTAGCAATTGTAGAAAAGGTAAATAATGAAAACGATTATCATACATAAGCAATCCGAAGTAAACAACCTATATAAGTTTAGGTCATGAGAAATAAATTACAACAACGACCCCACATATACACGACACCTTAAAGCAAAATAAACGTGTTCAATTACACGGGCCCGTAACATCGGAGTGGACGCCGTCGGGACATATTTGCCCCGTGATGTTGCTCGACAGATTTTTACAGGCCCAACACACGGGTCGCCGGACGTCATTTCGCGCAATTTGCGCAAATAAAATATGGATCGACGCGGTCGCGGCGCACAGCGATATTCCATTACCAACCCCGCGGGACAGGGGTAGAGGGTGGATAGCCTTGCATCTAAGAGAGGGTGTGATAAGTACTCAAATAGTGGAAAATTTCTATATTAGATTCGCTTGGGAGAGATATGCTATACCTATACTCTCCATCCAATAACCCAAGATAGACACCGAATGCACGTAGCATTCATGGTCCTGGCACACATTTGTCGATTTGTTTTATTTTTCGTTCGTGCTTAGACTCTACACCCTACCCAATGACTGACACCTTACTATACCCTAGTAAAATAATACAGTACAGTAGTACAAGATCTATTAAACAATAATCTTTCAAAAATGAAAATAAATAAATGTTTTACAAGTCGCATTTTACTACCGAAGTATATAGTAAAATAAATTATAACGAAAACGAACACAATCTCTGGAGCGTCAATAACGCGGTATGGACGAGAGATGAGACGACAGACTGGCGGTTTCAGTGAATGAAGTTAATTCCAAATGGCGGCGGTAACATAACCATTCTCCACAATCACAACTAATTGACTAACATTCTCGATTGCTACGAACATCCATAGATATGCTTAGACACATTCTAAAAGGCCTCTGCACATTGTGAATTGCATGTTACATTAATTCTCATATTGCGAATACATGTTTTGTTAAACCTGTTCAATAGCTAATATAGAAGAATGAAATAATAAGTCATAAGAAATTGTCAAGAAACTTTAATTACGAATGACGTACGGAGTTGTAATACCATAAATAATCATAGTGATATGTATAAGGTCACGTTTTATGTATTATTTCTTCAGATGCTCAGTCCAAGTTTCTGTCTCTGCTAACAATGTACTTCTCCGTTTCAAGTCGATCGAGCGCGTGGTGGATTGGGAGCGGCCGGCCGACGGACCATGTCTACAGTCGGCACACGTCCAACTTAATTGCTGCTAGCAATTACCACAAGTGTAAATGTGGAAACTGACTCGAATATATATCAAGTGCGTAGAATGAATATGACAAAATAACCGCTGAATTACATTTGTGGTATTATTAATTATAAATACATGCAATATTTAAACCCATTGTAACAACTATCTCTGTTCTTCGAAGCAACCGTATAAGGGTAATCTTTCTGAAGGTTTTTTTTTATATTACCTAACATAACATTTTGCAAACCATTTAGCCTAATTTGACACGCATTTAAAATTCTCACACAGTAAAAAATTTCATTTACAATTCTCACATTGACAGTGTTACTTTTGACGATAGTCGTAGCCCGTGGAATCTATTAGCAGCCGTCCAACTTTCCTAATACCGCCCGGTTAGCTAACATTCCAATTGCAGCATATTAATGGGCTGTGCTCTATCACAATCGTTATCTCGGCGATAACACTAAGAGTAGTTAGGCTTGTTCACTAATCCCGGATAAGGCGAGTGCGCAGGTGCCTGCGGGAACCCTGCCCGACTGGCCCGGGTATTTCTCCCTTAACATTTTACAGGGGATCTACTAATTGCTTAATCTGTTACCACACTTCCCATTATTTCTTTATTTAAATCGTTAAAAAGTCCGTTTAATCCGTAACTAGTTTAGAATCTAACGATTTCTTAAGACCTTAGATTGTAAAAGTTGCTCAATCTTAAAACTAAATCATAGATCTAATCAATAGCTCGACGTTGTATTGTCTATAGACACGTTACAATATGCGATTAGAGATAGCAATTTTTTTATTTAAAAAAAAACCAAGAATTTTGCTGTCATCTACCAGCGCAATCTCGCAACCGTCACCAGATCATTAAAACGAGACGTTATTAGGGTCACGGAATCTAGCAAACTACACAGGATAATTTGGCGAAAAATTGATTTATTCAACTTATCTAGTTGGTCCTGTAATACTTAATTTTCTCCAATACAATAAATAATTAATATTTCATCTGTTAGTGTCTGGTAAATTATGAACTGCAGCGTAACCACGATACATATTACACACGGGCGAGCCGTTATACAACTCAATCCAATAAATAAATATGAAAACAGAAATGCTCGACATAATTTCCAATTTATCAATATAGCTAAAATACACCTCACAGGGATACACTACACAGGGGTTCACTGTCCAATATCGCATTAAATAGTAAAAATATGAAAGAAATACGGCTGATAATAATAAAAAGCTTCATTCGTATAAAACGTAGACAATTATTTGTAATGATTATTTGACAACTATAAAAAATACATGTCACCGTTACACCGTCGAACGAAACAAAACCAATTTTTTTTTAAATTAAATGATCTAACTATGCCTGAAAATCTGCCTTCAGATCCAAATGCGAAATCGACATACACTCGAAATATTAATCTTTCTCAAACATGTAAATTTGATCAAATGCTTGCACAATGTTAAAAATACAAGTATGCAATACAACAAAATACAAGTATTTAAGTGTGCAATGCAATGGTACAAATGGTCCGATTCACAAGAACCTAAATCGAAAACTAATCTAAAGCGCAAAACACTTAATCAGAAAACATTTGGGAGCGAAAGAAAAGGGGATTGCTTCTAAATTCGGAGAGCGCAAGAGGCGTGCTCGCGCTTGTAGGGCAGATTGATAAATGCCGGGAAGCACTCGCAGCTCTAATGAATGGAGTGTGGCACGCACATTGCACTCGTGCAGTATCTGCAATCCCCGCTAATTTTTGGGGCCACAATCCAAGCGAATTACATTTAGACTAGCGACAGCCACGACGACATAAAACATGTTTCAAAAGACTTACTGACTATTATAAGATTAGTGGAGAAAATATTCGTCACGATTGACAAAAACTGAGTTGCAACAACACAAAAAACTGAGTTGAACTGTCTGCAAATTAGAAACAGCTGTTCTCAAAAAAAGTTTGAATGAAAATCTTTTATATATATACACAATGTAAGCTGTTCTACGGCGCACGGTTCTATAGTCTGTCAATAATGTGACTGTATGTAAAGAGCGTTGTATTTCGTATGTTAGGTCTTGTAAGTATGACGTACAAACAAAACACCTCCACTAGGAAGCAGCATCTTACATCAATTTAAATCTTGGACAAAAGAACAAAATTCTCTGAATCACAAAATAATATAGCCGCTTAGAATCCAAACTAATAATTGAAATTAGAGACAAGCGACGCTTGTAGGGAATATTTTCGTGGCCATACAACATTTGCAACGCAGTAGTACCGCAAGAGATATTTATGATTATCACTGTAGCACTGTAGACAGCAGTTGATACGAGAATTACGAGCGCCACTTCAGAAATCGTCGGCGCAACAGAGCTTCAGCTCCGTTTGTAATCCGCGTGATTAGTTGATCGATTGGCCGGTTTGGTTTCAACGAGAATACACTCATCACGAGCTCAAATAAACTTACATACTCTCTATTACATCATGAAACATGCTTTAGAAAGTTGTAGCCACTGTTGGTAGCCACAAGAAAAAAAATGACTATAGGTAGATACTTGAAAGCAGATCTCCAGACGACTCGAGTATTATCACTCAATTTAATTTAATTATTTAACAAAAGTCAAATATTACATATTCAGTTGAGCGATCTGTCCTAGTACTCATAGGTGCTAAAGAGTAAAAATATTTTTAAAAGTTACGATAGAAAGAATTCATATAGAACACTCTGACGACGGCGTTGTAGTGTTGAAACGAAAGGCTAGACGATTCATTCTGTTGATGGCCAACCATTACACCGGTCATAATAGATAACAAACCGGCAATTAAGCTATAAACACAACGACAATTGAATTATTTCACTAATTGAAAAGCCACCCCCAA
>DWLR01002397.1:0-15545 GCA_018246295.1 Papilio alexanor hazarajatica | reverse complement strand
TAACATTAAGTGAACCGACGCCCATGGACATCCGCTACACCAGAGGAACTGCAGATGCGTTGCCGGCCTTTAAGGAGAAAGTCACTCTCTTCTTGAAGGCCCCTAAGTCATACCGGTTTGGAAATACCGCAGCATTGTGTTGTGGAATGACCGGGACAGGTCATTCCACAACACAATGTTGTGTCGTTTACCCTACACGATACCACATATTGTTATCGGCACGAATCTTGAGTGTATGCTCGCGTGCGCAAAAAGGTATTTTGTGTTTATTCAGTAGCATGCAGAAAGCCACATGTTGTTATGCTGCTATTATTGGTTGCTTTCCTGTGTGCCTGAGTACTCACTATAATTGAAAATAATGTTGTCTGATGCTTACAGGTCTTTTTTGAGAAATAAACCGAAACTGTTTTCGTTTTCAATATTTTGATCTTTGTAAAGCGCACCTGCGAAAATAGGCGTGGCTGCAGTCATCATCCGAACAACCGTGAGGCGTATATACTGGAACAAGCTTAGATACTGTCGAACGGACACGTATTTAGTATTTAGAAGTACTGGCGATCGAATACGCTTATAAGTTGAAATTAAGCTAATTTTTGTGGACTTTATATTGTTTAATAAAAATTTTAATTTTCTACATTTCCAGTGCTGTATAATATTCGCGTAAATTTAAGAAATCATTACGCTTATAATTTTACTTGTAACTCTCTTACTCGCAATACTTGGTTTCCGTTTTACCAAGTATGGCCCACCTTCACGCAGCCACTGCATCTACACAAGCTTCCCACATACCGAGCATCGCGCACCAACGGTTAAACTACGAATGCATAGGTAGTACGTAACTATATATGTAGCGCGCCCTCAGATCTCTAGATCAGAATCGTTTTATCACTTTCTAAACTTGAACATATTCATTTTAATTTTATCTTCTTTCGTCTTGTTTTTCTTATTTCAATATTCAAATCAAATACATGTGGAACACATAATTTGTTATCCTGGAAACATTTCAATACAAATAATTGTCATTATAAATCATCATCATCATCTCATCAGTCTATATCAGTCCATTGCTGGACATAAGCCTTCCCCTAAATTAATTATTTCAAAAAAAAAAACAAAGGTAAATAAATGAATATCGTTAACTTTTTCCAACGATTCTTTTCATTTTAAAAAGGAGGCGATAAAGGCGTTGTAACCAACCTAAATTACAATCTCATGAGACAACTCGAACTGCCTGTAGAGTCTCTATAGGCAGTTAAGGTTGAATTTAATTTCCTTAAACAAAGACTTCCAGGCCTAGAGGAAATTATTAGGGAGCACGCAAATTCCAATTTAATGAAATTAATTTAACATCTTACTATTGGCTAATTTTTAATATAACATATTAAAAATTAGTTCCAGTTTAGCAAGTGTAACTTTGACACATTCATTTATTCCATTTGATAAATATCAACTGGAATAAATGAATATGTCAAAGTAAAGGGTTGTTCCCTTTATATAGTACTAGTTGAACTGAAAAATTATAACAAATTATTTAGTAATTCTTTGTACCAGCCTAGTTTATCTCCATCGTAGGAAAATATTATTTAAAATGGATGGTTATAAATAACGATTATCATAGTTAGCCAAAAGATTTCTAATAGTTGGTTATTAGTTATTTAGTCTAATTTGGTCTAGTACTTTTTAAGTACTATACTAAATTACTAGACGCCTTCCCTTGATTGGCATAAATAAACAAAAACAATAAACATTAACTAAAATGGATCCAAACAAATCCTGTAGCTCTTCGTACTAACAGTGACGACTTGGTAATCCGTCATGATTTGAGTTTATTGTTTATAAATTTAATTTTATCGGTTTTACGACTGAGTATAGGATTATTTATATTAATCATGTAAGTTAATCAATTGAGGTTTACGTTTTACGTTCACGCTTCACAGCTGGTGCGATAGTGAAACAGTTTTGAAGTAATTATAACGAGAAGCGTGTAACGAAACAATACGACTTGTTTAAGAACAACAATTTAATACAAAAAAAAAAATCCAACATGTTCGAAAAGACTAGTATACTCAGAATCAAATCTATGTAAAGATTATTTTAGTCTTTTTCTTCTACTGTTCTCACATTCTATCTTCTTTTTATACATTCAAAATTCCTATAGTTTATCGTCACTAGAGTTTCTCGATAGCATTTTCAGTGTGATCGTAAGCCGGGGGTTGACATGAAGACATAATACTTAAACATTAAAAGGGACAGTCGTAGATGACTGCCGACAAATACATTAACAGTACTTTTTCGTGTTCTGTAATGAACTGTAAAAAAATGCACCTTTTAATTTTCATCGGCTCTAATTTAGAACCTTAGTATTGTAGTGTAAGATATCAAAATCAAAACAAACTGACATTTCTTAACTTATAACTAGGTCACGTTTAGATTGTCAACAAATTAATCAACACTTGAATGTTTACAAGCTTTTATTGAGCGATGCGATGATACGGTTTACATCTTAAATTTTTATTCACTTAAATTATGTTTTAGTTTTAGTTTTGAATTGTAGTTAAGAATTAGTAACAAAAATCAGAGACCAGTTTTTTTTTAAATAAAAACTTACAAAATTACTACTTTTCTAGTGTTCCAATATCTAAATTAATATGTGTTTTTGGGTCAGTATACTTTGTCTTAAGACCCAAGTTCAAAAGTAGATAACAAAAGCAGACGTTAGATGTGAACAAATTGTGTAATAAAATATACAAAAGGTTGAAGTGACACCATTTTAAGCTGAAGGTGATAAGTGATAAGTCCATTGGATACCACTAATAGTTAAGGAAACGATGTTTTATTTGTAAAAGAAAGATACGGAAAAAAGTGGTGGCGTAATATACGAACATTTCAGACGTGGATTACTATGTTTCTCGAATTGGATAGTATTGGTAGCTTTGCCGCACGTTTTACGAGATAATATTTTAGTTTCTGTGACCCTCATCATCGGCTATTTATGTATTGAATTATACATGAGGTTTCTACTGAACAAATGGACTATAAAATGTTGTTTTATTTTCGTATTTCACGCACTCGACTACAGGAGTTTGTTTATCGCATGTAGATATCATTGGCATATTTATCCCACCATTATTTTAAACGTGAAAATTTGTGAGCATGTCGGTGTCATTCTTTACCGCAAAAAGTGAAGTGAAGGGATTTCGATGAAATTTTACAATATTTATATTTTTATGTATACATAAATAAAGGTTTCCCGAGGTGAGTTGCGTGAGTGCGTCAGGTAGGCGGTGGGCCGTAAAAACTATAGCCTAAACCAGTTACAGTATGGACAAGAGATGAGTCCAGGAGATATAAAAGAGTAGTACATATTGTGCGGACATTGCGTATGTGGAAAAAGGGCAGGGAGATAATCATGATGGTACCTAAATAAAAGTATACATTATAATTACATATGGGCCTAGTCGAATCAATATTTGTGCGAAGTTGTGTAAAAATTTATTTATTATTCAATATTTTCTAATAATCTATTTTATGTTGTCGTAGGGTTGTCACAAAAAAATTATATTCCAAATAATAAAAAGTTTTAGTTCAAAATTTTTAAAGTAGAATAATAAAATATATATTTTATTGATGTATTGATTGATGTAAATATTTATAGCACCATTTTATTTGCTTTAGCGATAAAGTCGGACTCAGGTAATAATGTTACTGGAGTTGCCAACGTCAAATTTCGTATATTTCTGAACATTCATGTTCATCATTCATTCGTGTATTATAATTTAAATGTTATTGTTTGTTCTGATAAAATGAAAAATATATAAACTGGACGGCAAGCATTCATTGTAGATATTTTAATGATATCATAACCTTACAATCTTTGAATTATTTTGCTTTATTTAATCAGTCTTTACAGATGTAAAAAGTCTAAATAAGGAAAACTGAACGCAATTAATTGCATGTTAAAATAAGTCACCACAGGTAACACTCGCATAGATACAAATACACGCACGCCAGCTAGCTTGTTCGATAACTCATGTTATAAGACAAGTACCACTTCTAGAGGAGCCACCTCCGTTGGCATGTATGTTTGTGTTTACGAGTACGTATTATAAAACATTCATTAAAGTGTAAAATTGACGTAATTAATTGTGTTAAGTGTTAATGAAGATACATATAAGAATAATAGTACACGTAATTTAATGCCTTTGTCAAAATATTCTAAGCTCACAAAGGACAATCCGTAGTCCCGCTTTTTATGTCATAATCTAATGAGCTTAGGACATGCGTAATAAGTCACTAACTTAATACTTCATGTATGTTTTCACATATAAAATAATCTTTAAATTTATTTACTTTAATTATACTTAACAATTTACATTACTACTAATTTTATAGATAAACTATGTTTAAATTATATTAAGCTTAAGATATTAGATTAAATATTAAATATTCACAGCAGATAAATTAATCAGATTATTTTCATGCAACCGTAAAAACTAGGAACTAAAGCTATCAAGTGTGTATTGGCGACCTATTTTTGAGTAAAAAGGTAAGAATATAGATGCTATGCAATACGAATCTAAATTGCGGTGATAGTCGATTTGCATATGCGAGTCAAAATACTAGATATTTGTTTTAATAAAAAAAAAAAAACTTTATTTCAATCTTACAGTATATCTGATATAATATACTGTAAGATTGAAATGATGTGTAAATCCTGCCTGCTATGAGACCATATCATGAATAAGGTGGCCGTCCTCGCCGGCGAGGACGGTGTGTTTTTATCTGTTTGCGAAGTTTCTGGTTCTTCGCTAGAGCAATAGTCGTCTTGTCATCTGGGAAATCGAGGACGTGTCTGGGTCTACGATAGTCATGGCGGAACTTACCGAGCACGATAGGGTTGTAGGTGGCGGCACCCACAACTAACGAATTAGGATGACCGACGGCGGAGTCAAAGTATCGACGCGATGCCAACTTCAGGTGTTGGGCTATGGCAGGCAGCTCTAAGTCTACGTGTAAGTCAATATTGTACACGAACTATGGCGCTCCCGTGGCCCTGCACAAAAATCTATTTTGAATCACCTGGAGTCGGTGTATTTGTTTCGGGGCTATGTAGAATACTGGGCTAGCATACGTCATAACGGAACGCACTACTGCTTTATAGAGTGTCACCTTGTTCCGAAGGGACATTTTACTCTTTTTATTAAACAATGGGCAAGGGCTTAGGATGAATGCTGCACGATTCCTTACCCGAGTCACATGAGCGGAGAAGCTGAGTTTATGATCAAGGATGACACCTAGGTATTTTACTTTATCTTCCCAAGGTATTGGGCTATCCATGAGTTTAACGGGTGGGAGACGTGCCTCTTTGCGGCGTGAAAAGAAAAAGGCTGCGCTTTTGGTAGGATTAATTTCAATCCTTCATTTCCGAAACCACTCACCGAGGGTGGTAGCTGCAGTCTGGAGGCGTCGACATATAGCTTCAGGCTGACGGTCTGACATGAAAATGAAGGTGTCATCAGCGAATAAGGCTAGCTCTACACCGCGTACGCGCGGGATATCATTAGTGTAGAGTGTGAAGAGGACTGGGCCTAGCACTGACCCCTGAGGCACCGGCTCGAACGGGGTGCGCTTGTGAGCACACTCCCTCGACGCGGTAGCGGAACGTTCGATTATTTAGGAATTCGTATTATGCATACGAGACGATCGAGCACTCCGTACTCATATAGCTTGTATATGAGTCCTTTGTGCCAGACTTTAACGAACGCCTTCGCCACGTCGAGAAAGAGTGCTCCAGAGCTAAGGCTGCATTGGCGTTTGGTATGTGCTCCGTGATGCGGTGCACTTGATTGGTGCATGAATGTTTGGCGCGAAAGCCGAATTGTTCGGGGATTGGAAGGCCTTTCGTATCCATAAAAGAACGTAGGCGGGCTAATATTAAGCGTTCATAAATCTTCTCAAAAGTTTAAGAAGACTTATGGGGTGATATGACGTAGGATTTGTTGCCGACTTTGAGGGTTTGAGGAACCCTATGACCTCTGCGTCTTTCCACTCGCTGGGAACGACGCCTTGGATCATTGCCGCGTTATAAATGAGAACGAGTAGCTGGAGTCTATACTGTGACCAAACTCCTTCCAGCTGCTATCAGCTGGAAGGAGTTTGGTCACCCTGTTGGTGATCCCGTCTGAGCCGGGTGCTTTGCGTGGACGTAAATTTTTAATTATATCCTCAACTTCATTGCTTGTTACCGGAGAAAGAGAGTGGCTAAGTGAATCGTTTTTCCTTCGCTCGACCTCGCTGTCTACTTTGAGGAGGTGGAATGGGTCGACCGGTAGGTTGCTGGGGGAACATTGGGCTCCGAGGCTGACGGCTAGACACTTGGCTTTCTCTTCGTCCAGCATGGCTGGCGTCGTATTTGGGCGTGAGAGCGGCGGCATTGTCGCGTTAGTGTCGCCTTTAAGTGATTTGGGGAATCGCCAGAAGGCTAAGTGGGATGGCTTTACGTTACTGAGATCTCTATCCCGCCGTTCGTTTCGAATAGTCGCTATGCGTGCTTTGACTTCACGCTGTAACTTACATAGCTGCTTCCTGTTCCTTTCGGTGGGGTACATATCGTAGGCTCGGGTAGCCGCGTTCTTGCATCTCAACAAGCCTCTGGCGTCTGGTGGTAGCGTTCAGCGATGGTTATCCGTCTCTGGAATCTGTTTTGACCAGTCTTCGATTGCGGTTTTGATGTGGGTTGTGAGAGATCCGATCGCGGCGTCCATGTCGTTAACAGAATTAATTTGGTCAGGGATGGCATTCAAGTGTGGCGAATCGATGTCTTTGAGCTTGGCACTAAGTTTGTGCCAGTCAAGGACTCTTTTCATTTGGGGAGAGGCTGGAGCGGAAGGCTCTAGTCGTAATAATACTGGTCGGTGATCCGAGTTAAGCTCGTGTATCACCTCAACGCTACGTAGGGTAAGATTGATATTTTTAACGATTGCAATATCAAGCAAATCCGGTGTGTGTTCTACTGTGTGAGGGTAGTGCGTAGGCTCTATGGGCGCTACAATTTCGAAATCGAGTAGGTCCGACAGCGAGTCAAGCGCTCTACCTCGATCACTGATTTTGGTTGAGTTCCATCGAATGTGCTTGCTATTAAAATCGCCTGCAAGCTCCTCCTATAGATAGGAGGGCTTCGAAGTCGAACCGCAAGATAGTTGCGCTTGATCTACAGGGAAGGTAAACCGAAGCCATCGTAATGGGGGCGTGGCCTGTCATGGCCAGCTGACAAATTGAAGCCTCTAAATGTGTTAGCGCGGGCGTTTCGATCGGTACACAGTGCAAAGATTTCTTATAGTAAACAATAGTACCACCGCCTGGGGCGCTGGCCCTATCGTTTCTAACGATTTTATAATTGGGGACATTTGGATCCCTTCTAGTCGGTTTAAGGAAAATTTCTTGCACTAGTAGTACGTCGTCTTGATAATCACGAAGGAAGTTATGAATTTCGTCGCGTTGATTTTTGACTGTATATGTGCCTGTATTTTTTGATACCTATATTGCCCGACGCGTTGGCGTATTCGTCGGCGAACGTTAAGACTTCCTCCATATTAAGGCTTGAGAGCCGGTTGAGAGATTCGGAGGAACAGGGATCGGTCTCTGTAGCTTTTGGTATTGAGGGTGCTGGTTTAACGTTGCGAGCACGCAACACGTGGTGTGTTACTACAGTAGGGATGGGTTTCACCCATGCGGAAGTCTGTGGCGCACTCGTTTGCCACGCGGGACGGAGGGGAGGGAACGATGATGCTGACGGCATTGGTTGCGGTTGCCTCGCGGGCTGACGGCGCGGTGGTTGGTGCAGTTAACTACGTTTGGGTGCTTTTGGGCACCCGAGGTAGTTCGCTGTGTGTCCTGGTAACTGGCATTGTACGCAGGAGGGGGGCCGCAATCGGCCAGGAGAGTTTTCTCCCTTAGTCTAGGACAATCGGGAGTGGGCATGAGGGTAAGTCATGTCCCCTTAATTATTATCTCCTGGAGCCTAAACGGCTGGACGGATTATAAAGAGAGTGTCATAGGGGCCACAATCAGTCGGGCTTATTGATTTTATGCAGGAAACGAATGCAACTTTTACGAGAATCGAATTCTAATTCAAATAATTTCTGTAACTTTTATTAAAGTTACAGCAATATGAAATTAAGCATTTCATATTGTACGAATAGATTTTCATGTAAAATAAGAAGACACGAAATTCCTGAATTACTCTATTGCACTTATGGGAGCATGTTTTTCATTCTCATTGCCTAGACCGAATATAAAATAATTCTGAAGTAGCAGTAGTAGTGAAGCCTTCCAGAATAATATTACAGTTCATTACGCCGCCTTTTGGTGAATGATATCATCGTATCTTCGGGCTTAAATGTAATTCTATTTTCGTTAGTAAAATGTAAAAGTCTTATCAACGACAGAGGAAATGTGTCGATACTTTTTCTAGAACAAAGAGACCGGCTTCGCAGAGACAAATAATTTTCTTCAATGCCAAGATATTATTGAAGGTATTTCATTATTTCTGTCGCAATGACAACAGATAAGAAAAATCCTGCACTTAATTGTAGGAGGAAGAATAATATTAATCTCTGTGGCAAAAAAATGTAACTACTTTTTTCGGGTACAATAATAAAATTGTTTTGAACGGCTTAAAGTAACGAAAACATAACAGGCCTTGATAAAACTCCACAGACTAATTTTTTATACGGCATATCTGTGATGTCAAATATTTGTCTGTAAGAGTAGTTTTGTCAAGGGGCGAGTAATTTAATAGCTTGGTCAGTCGACACAATCTGTTTTTTTTTTTTTAATTTTTTGGCAAGGGCCGAGCATCGCCTTGTGTATCTTTGACCACTCCACACACAGCACTTCACTTTACATTTTAACTGTAATTACCTAGTGCTACGAGTGTTTTCATAGTTTTACTTTTTCACTTCAAATCTGACCTTATATGCAACATACTTTATATTAAGTTGGGCAATATGATCCTTTTTTTTCACTTCTTCATTCGTTCTTTCTAAGTGTTCACGAATCATCTACATTTTGTAACAAATTCAAAATCTGAAACATGTTCAAAGGCATCTAATTCCACAACATAATAACTAGACTTTACTTTTGAGATTTGTGTGTGAAAAATTCTAAATTGAGGACGGCGAAATTCATTGGAATTTCGTTCTAGTCTAAATACAAAATATTATTTCACATAAATTTCAATTCATTTATCTATTCAATACAAAGCGAGCCATTTGACTATTGTTGTAACCAACTTATTACAAGATTTTTGATGTGTTCGGAATTGTTAATTTAATTTGTAAGCTTTTCTTACTGAAATAGGACTTGCATTAATAAAATTTACTAATGTACAATAGGCTAAAACAAAACAATTTTTTCCATTAAACCTTTCATCAACCTTAAGTTCACAGCTGGATAGAGGCCTCGTCAAATTGTGGTCACTCTTATTGATTTGATATTACTATTTATTTGTGTCGAAGTCTCCATCGCTTGGTCACAATTAAAACTTGCATGAATGGGCTGGCTATCACTAAGTATTACAACCTCACAGAAGACAGGCGTGAGGTATTTTATACTGCTGCGTTTCGTCTGATGAGTGAGATGCCCAAAGCCTAATTCCTAATGTCAGTCTCAGATGATGTCTAGATGTAGCAGTCGCCTCCTTCTCTTGTAAAAAATTTGTTTCAACAATAATACTTATATTGTTTTATAAACACCTTTTTGTTGTTGATGTCTGGAGAATGGAACATCACAAGTATTGCGATAGATTAAATTTAATAAGAAAAAATTGTGAACGTTTGTCGAGTTAGCAGTCGGCGGTAGGATGATTATTAATGTTTGATTTATAACAGCGTTCGATACGTTTCCCTCATTAAATACAAATTATTTGTAATATACTCTAGTCAACAGATGGAGATGGCATAGTTATGGGACATAATTTTATATCACCGAGGATAACATAAAGTTAGAAACAGCAACTTGAAGAGGTTAATAGAAATGATAAATTAATTTAAAATTTCACCGGGATCCCGTCAAAGAGATGTCGTCAACTCGTCGTAAATTTGAAATTACTCAGACGAATTCTCCAATGAGAGTTCACCGACCTGAAAATTTCGAGGTACGCGTATCGGCTTTCCTCCGCCGCTGACTTTCAATCGGCCGTGTCCTCGTTTTACTTAAATAAAAGAAAATATATAGGAGGCGCTCAATGTTTACTGAATCGAGGCATCTTTTGTCCCTAAAGTAGGCAAATCTAAAGAGATAAATATCTTGATATTTCAGTGCCAAACCAAGACATCGTAAAATGTATGGAGCAATATAATGTAGGCATTTTAAATGTATATTCATTATGCAGTCTGTTTCATTCTTATCATTTTACTGTATGTATATATGTATCTACAGTAGATATTACAAAATTAAAAACAATTATCTGTTCACATAATATGAGTAACTTGTAATATGTACTGTAAAGAGCCAGGTTATTTTTATTTAAAGTAATTCTTTAAGATCAAACCTTACCTACATATGTCTGTGTTGAAAAGAGAAGAGCAGATGCAATCGAATTAATATTTATCAAGAGCCATAACGGTGCCGCTGTCTAAGCTCTTTCAAATTTAAGTCGACAGCTTTATTTGTTCTCAGAATTACAAGCTTTAGTTGTATATTTATACCAACAAAATAGTAAAATGAAAAATGTTGACATGTTTGTAGTCTTAAACAATACTTAGAAGACAAATTTAGGTGAGTTTTTGTTCCATTATATTAATATGTATTTGTGTTCGAAACATGCACACTGGACAGAACGTATACTAAATTGGTGGTTCTTACAACACGAATACCAATGAGATGTTTTCAAATGAAACTTCAAGTTATGTTACATATTATAAGAGTAAACTTTCAAACTGCGTCCCCGGATCTTAAGCATTTTAAGTTAATCTTAAATGACGGATCTTAAATTACAAAGTTGTGTTAAAGTTATATAAACCAGCCTTTTAACCTACCCAGGCTGCGTTCGAGTATATACATACATATATGGACAAAAAAATATGGCCCAGGTTATTCGCTAATTCTCAATTCGATTCTATTTTTATGTTTGTTACCTCTGACCTACGTAATTTATGAACCGATTTCATGTAAGGTATCTAAGGGGAGTGTAAGGTAGAACCAGCTACGTGCAGCCGCGTACTCTCAGTTAGGGTAGGTTTGTGTGTGTGCTACCGGGGCTGTGTGCGCGACCTACATTCCCGCCGCCGCGCGGGCTGCTTCCACATGATACTATGCTTAGAGTGGGCTTACATGGAATTTATTATTTTTAGTTACAAGTGAAATATTTAATCAATTGATATACAATTAGCCAATATAAAAATTTGTGTTGAACTGAAAACAGTTTTTTTATGACTCGTAGTAATTATTTTTTAGTTGAAATAAAAAAAATGTGATATTTTATTTTGTGCGTTCTACCACATTTCTCTTTCTTCTTATGTGTACTCCTTATATCGTTCCTTGTTGGTGGCCATTTTTGTGAATACATACATATGTTCACTTTCTTTCCAACACACCTCGCTCATTCCAGTAGCGAAAATATGGTTCGTAATTCCGGTTATAAAAGCTAAATAATATACATTACAATTTTAGAACGTTCTAAGTATAACTGTAACAGAATAAAGATTATAAATTATAAAAATCACATCCTTGACAAAACAAATAAAATCATTGACGATTACCTATTACGCATTGCATAGGAACTGTAAATTAAAACAGGAACACAATCGTCCCTCGGCCTGAATGAGTCTGTCTTTCATTTAATGTCAGGGGTCGCGCGATCGATGTAGCGACCGCCTACAGCTCCCGCGGACGAGCGCCCGCACCAAGATGCAAGCTATGCACTGTTGCGGGACTCAAATATTGACGACGTCACAATCTCCAAAGTGCACGGCTGTGTTTACTGGGCGTGGTTTGGTGGGACTTATGACAATCTGATACATTGACATTACTATACATTTGCAGGAATATTTTGCGAAACTGCTCAGTCCCCCCTCCCACTGTGACCATGAATGTTAAAAATTACTCGAAAACTTGTCCGCCGAATGAATAAATAATGAGAATAGTGAAATCATAGAGTGAGAATTAGTAACCCTGACAAAAAAGAAGGAAATTAAACAAAAAAATCACACAAATTTTACCTATTTATAGTTTGGCCTTAACTTCATTTTTTCTCTATCTTATAAAAATGTAATAATCTAACTTTTGCTGGCAGAACAAGGTTACCGTAATGTCATAAAACAAAAGAATTTATAAGGATAGACAAAAAAATTCATTTTAGATGTAAGGCAAAGGCAATATGTATAAACACATAATTTGACAACGAAAAGTTCTATCTTTGCATGACTGAGGGGTACATTTTGTTAGAAATAATAAGATAAATATTAATCAGAAAGCACTGAGTTGGATCTAATACGCTTTCAAAATTTATGAAATTATTATTACAAAATGTTAGTTTCCTCAGTTTACGTTTGTAAGGACGACATGACAAGTAAAGATATGCTGAATAAGGTTGTCGACATAAACGAAGTATACAGTAAAAATCTCCTTATTCACGGGGTATATGTTCCGTAAATATGCCGCTAATACAGAAAGCGCCAAAACACGAATGAATGAAGCGCGAATAAGATTTTACTGTATACAACAACATCTGTTGTACGAATGGCCCGCTCGACCGATGAAATACCACGACCTCACAGAAGACAGGAGTATTCTGAAATACGAGTATTCTGCGTTTTATCTAATGAGTGAGGTGTGCGAGGCCCACTTTTAGCCCTCTTTCTCTTTTTTTAATAAAGAAAGGGTCCTTTTTCTAAAAAGGAAAGGGTGGGAAGGTAAAGAGGATTTAACAGGGAAGGGGATGGATGGGAGAAGGAACTTTCAATTTTTCTGTCTATACCCTAATCTGTCGTATTAGCATTAGTCGCATTAGTCGCATTAGTCGCAGTTGTCTGTCTATATAAGGCAAGGCATCTGCAGCAAGCAAATGATGCTTATGTTACCATGTCACTTAGGTTACCGCTTGATCATTTACCACCATTGTTTTCTTCTAATAAAAAAAGTTATAATAGGCGCCTGTGTTGTAACCTGTTTCGCCTTCTACAAGATGATATTTAATTATTTATTTAACCAACAAAATTAACAACAAATTTACTTCTATTGTTGATATTTAAAATAAAACAATACCTATCGGATTACTTATGGTCCTCGTACTGGCTTCGCCTGTATCTCGAGATACCGCTTAAAATGACTTAAAGAATTTATAATTTTACATAGGTAAGTTAAAAATTAAAATTAATATCAATATTATACAATGTTGATATTATACAATCAATAAACTTGCCTCGACCTATGTATTTAGTTTCCGTGTAGTAAGGTTTTTGAGCTCTTAATAGATAATATCATAAAAATAAATCATTAAAATAATAAAATAATTTTTATCTTTTTTGATGATTTCTGCTGCGCTGCTAAAATAAATTTCTTGTTGAGACAATTTAAAGGCCTTAGAATACAATTCTTGATGTCCACGCCCGGCTTATAATTATTAATATAATTTATATATAAGAGGCACGCTTTACGTCACACCCTCTAGATCTAGAGTTTTCACTTAAAGACAATTGAATTTAAATACTTGCCTTTGAGCTTTGAGTTGTTATGTTGAATATTAGGGTCTTAAAAACTTCACATAGTTCAATATCTATTTTAGATTCCTATTTTTATTGCAAAAAATATGTCGAGTATAATTTATAATTACTTACTGACGCAGGGATGATTAGAAAACTTTTAATTGAATCTTGGAACAAGGATTTCGGAATTTAATTGTTTACATAATAAGCCTAAATAACTATAGAACGAGCTTCTCAGATTAAAAATCAGATTCAGATTAGAAACATTTTGTACATACATTTTACATCTCACTTTTTACGAAAAATTATTACTTTGACTAAATTGATAAACTGCAAACCCATTATTACAGTTCTTTAGTCGGTTGTTATTATAATTGTATTTGACATGTATTGAAATAAAATGAATTTATTATTTTGAAGACATATGTATTTGATTTTAAAATCGATACATCAGTTTCGATTACCAATCCATACTTCTAACAAAAAGTAACATAAGATGCTTAAGATTGTAAAACTGCATTAATACGATACCGAAATTTAGTATAAGAAGCGGTATTTAATAGTCAGAGTCAATATAGTCTTTACTTCTAATATCGTCAATTATCAATACAGTTTTGACTTTTAACTAAGATATTTCAAACACCTGTGCTAAACATTGTATCTAACAAATATAA
The DNA here is from genome assembly GCA_018246295.1 of Papilio alexanor hazarajatica. NCBI lineage: Eukaryota > Metazoa > Arthropoda > Insecta > Lepidoptera > Papilionidae > Papilio > Papilio alexanor. The sequence continues at coordinate 1,165 of DWLR01002397.1, read as the reverse complement.
AGCCTACACAGATATGGTGTCTATGAAGGATATTAAATGTAATTTAAGTAAGGTATCATCAGATACGACCGCTTTGCCCTACATAACCGCTTTAATTACTCTGCTCGGAATATTATTAAACGCATTTATGTCTGGAAAGTTTAACCGTATAATGTTAAGCCTTTTCGTATGAAAAAAATTATTGTTTTTGGATTAATCGTATTTGTTGATAAAAACAAAAACACGAACACACGATTGATGGTGCCGAAAGATTTTATAATGGCAGCCCCACTACGTGGCCAAGCGTTGGTAGATTTCCCACCAGATAGACCAACGATCTGATCAAGGTTAAGGGAATCCACTGGGTGAAGGCGGCAATATGCGAAGTTGGTGATACATAGTACAAATCGTGAAAAAATGTGTAAAAAAAAATTTGACTCTCTTGTAAAGATTTATAAAAACGATCATCTTTTCAAAAGTCATAATTTAAAGGAGTAAATCTTTTATCTGTATTACAGTTCCTAAAAGCGAGCGATACAATTTTATGTCGGTCGATCGTTAAGGCTTGCGGAAAGCCAACGCGGATTACGTACAACTCGTTCCAGGACCACTGACAAAGTTTCCTTTCAGCGACAGATGCCATTTATTGCCTTCGGCTCGGATATGAATCGTGTGATGAAACTGTCGTAAAGTTCGACTTTAAAAGTTATCTTTATGTGCGGTCTGTTACGTCACGCTATGGTACGTCAATTTCTTAATATTTACTCGCACAATGTATTGTTAGAAGTTAGATTAACAAAAGTGATTGTTGAATAATAAATAAATGGCATACATACAACATTATTATACGTCAAAATTATGAAGATTACATAATTTTTAAAATAATACTTCTTTAGGCGTATAAAAATACGGGAGTGAAATTTCTGAAGCAACGAAATGCGTGCGCAGGCCGAGTCAGAAATATTACAGAATTAAGATAGCAGTTATCTTCATTCTGTAATATTTCTGACAATGTAAGTGAAAGACTTTAGAATACAATGGATTACTTCTCTCCTAAGAGGTCCAAACTACCAACGTATTAGTGGGGTAGAGACCGAGACATGTGTATGGTGTTTTTACTTGTATTTAGATTTATTTAAAGTAAATATATGTATATATATATATATATATATATATATATATATAT
>DWLR01002396.1:0-15552 GCA_018246295.1 Papilio alexanor hazarajatica | reverse complement strand
ATTGATATAACTTTTTTATTTATGCATCGATTTAGATGAAATAAAAACTTAATCTAACGATTGAAGCTAATTACTACCCATTTGGAAAACCACATCCAAAGCGGTTAAGCCATTTCTGAGATTAGCGTGAACACTGTAACAGACAAACAGACAAAATTCCATGTACAGACACCGATCGGTTACGATTTTATTATATGTGTAGATATAGGTGAAGGGAGACATCAATCTTTCCTCTTGACAACATGTACAATTGAGACCAACAAGCAAGCAAGTGCATGTGTGCCAATTGTCTATGTATCTTTAATGACGTTTAGATTACATTTAGATGCCTAACAAATTTATAACTCTTTCGTATATTGCAATGTAAATATGATTTTATATTAAACATTTAATACAGAAATACTCACCACGACCTATTGTTCATCTCAAATGACACAGGGGTACCCCAAAAAAGGCCATTGCGCAGAGCAAAGTGCAATGGCTCGAATTAGTTATTCAGTTGATTATGATTCTCCCCTAGCCACTCTATCATTATCATTTTACTGTGCACGTGCCGACTTTAGCATGGCAACCCTCGCATTTCAAGGTCGATAATTATATACCAAGCAGTCTATTGTTCTATACCTACTCGACGCCCTTTTTATTTATCCAAACATAAATAAAAATTTTCCGCAAACGTCGCGATAACCACTTCAGTTTAATGATGTTATTTTTCAGGCCACCTTTCTTTTGGTACACGTATGGGGGGGAAATTGTGATGTGGAATGACAAGAACGAAATAAATCAGGAGGAAAATAAACGTTTCTATACAAACATACTGATACTGGAACGTTCGAGTTGACAAGTTGTACGGGATCACAGTTTCTTTTAAGTTTTTAAATTCGCTGTTATGACTTGCCTATTTAATTCGATTATCATAAAAATATTAATCATTCACTAAATAATATACTATTTTAACTTATTTTTGTTTTAAAATTACGAAAGTTATGTAATTCTCCTTTAAGAATGTAGCTAAAGTTAAGACATTTCAAGTTATTGCAACGACGGCAAATAAGAAAAGTTTCATTACATGCATGGGAGGCAAATAGAATTGTTTCAAGCTTAATTTCCGACCGAAGCGCTACAGAACTTTAAGAATATAAATACATACGGCTTTAAAATGAAAATCTTTGGAAATGCAACACAAATTTTGTTATTAATCATACTCGCAAGAGATATTGTACGAGAGAAGGAACAGTTGCACTAACAGGGTTTATAACGGAAAGAAAAAGGTATGGGATGGTAGAGCTAAGGAAGATGTAGTTTTGGGTTCTCGATTAAAAAAAAATCGAAATTCAAGACCGGAACGCACAAACATAAAAATGAAATGCAGAAACAAAATTTACTCCACATCTATTTTTTGTGAGATTTCGGTTACTCCTGCTCAGTTTATAGTATTAACCCCAGCAGTAACCCATGACCCATTGACCTGATTATGCAACAATAATAAGCGCATTGCTCTTGATATCTTCTCGACGTCATGGAAGACAGGCAGAATAGGAGGATGTGCTACAAACTTGAGTTTGAAATATAATTGTACTTAAAATAACATACAACACATTAGCAGTCTCATAATTACTGATACAAACGTTGCTCGAGTTCTAACACTTCTAAAACTATTGCCATTGTTTCTTAAATCGCAGTTACGTAAGTCGTCTTGTCAAAATATTATTACTAACTTACCTACTACTCGTATATTGTATGTGCCCGTAGCAAATAACCAACTAGTGATACCCACGGTTGTGTTTTGAGTTTGTTTTAATAGCTATTTTCGTGAAGGTACCAATACATATTTATTTTGTGGCCGTCGGTGTTATCTCATCGATTGAAAAATACCCACGTATTTTAATTCAGAACGAAAGCTCGTATAAAGCCAATGTTATTGCACGCAATCAAATCTGTTATATTTTACTTTTGTTTTTAATTCTTTGTAAAATCATAGTAACATTTTTTTAATAATTCAAAAATATGTAATAATTTCTGAGTTCGCCTGTCGCTCTTTAACCATACTTTCGTACATAGACTTAAAATACCTAATGAATTGTATTGCGATGAGTGTGGCAAATACTCACTCTCATCCAGACTATGCAGTAAACCTAAGTGTTACAGCACTCTTTAAAGGTCAAAACTAGAGGCTCGTATACCTTTCGATTCGACCAACTAACAGACCATTAACTGCAAATAATGCATTACCAGTTTGTAGATATGAGCAACAACAAATGAGCACATTTTTGAATTTAAAATTTAACAACCATTACACCAACTGTATCTTTACTAAGTCGTTTCAGTCTGACATTTAGAAAATTCCAACTCAGGTTTTCAAGATCATCAGAATTAGAGGCATTCAACAACTATCCTATTGTTACATGAATTGAAAAAAAAAAAACGCTTTCTCTATTTGTATAAAAACCGCACGCACCAGAAGCAACCGTCGTAAAAGAATAGGAGACAAAAAGTACACAATGGGATTGTACTCCGAAAGTTATAATGGAAACCTATAAAAACAAATAAAAGCTCAAAATAATAGCTCCAATTCATGACATGATGCATAATGCCACTGATTAGTCTGTTGTGGAGTTGGCGCGGTGAAGGAATATTGCGATTTGCGAGAGGCATTCAGTACACTACGGCGCTTTTAGTTTTAGACTAAGATTAAAATGTACGATGTATTTTTGTTATTGTTCTGAATTTTGTTGTTTGTAAGCTAATGAAAGAAGTAACAATAAGAAGATGTAGATATGTATATCATAAACAAATACTAATGTAGAAACCGATTTTAAGAGTAATTACTACGGAAAGACGGGATGTTGAATAGGCTTGTCTTAGTGCCGCTCGCCGTCACTCATTTATGTTTAATTTATGTACTACTGGTGCACAGTAATATAATAATCTCTAATCACTCACGTTTCACCTCTCCGCGATTGATTCTATAAAGAGCGACAAAGCTACATCATGTTTTTAAGTCTTATTACATTGTTTCAGGATAAAAATTTGTTTGCACATTACAAGAACGTCAACATTCGAATCGTTCATTCATATAAACTTCTCGATTTCTTTTAACTGTACCACTGTATGGGGAGGTTTATATTAATAGGTATATTATATCATAGTAAAAGAACAAGACAGTTCTTGTTGTTTTCCTATATCATTCTGTTTTAATAAATTGTTTGTTACGACATTACAATATCTTAATCGCCTAAAACTAGATTGTACGATCGACGATCCACTTTAAGTTTAAATTACAGTTTCTCATAAACCAGATCTTCAGACTAAAAATAATCGAGATAAGACACACGAGTCAATCCACATACTAAGCTTAGAAATTACTTATCAAAACAAGTTTTCAAAGGAATGAGTACAATTTATAAACACTGTAGATTACCATAAGTAAGTGTTGTCATTTGAAAGATTAGAATATAAACTAACTTGAAGTGTTTCTGAATGAAAGGAAACAGACCAAATGGTTTGTAAACGTAAAATGTCATTTGCGGTCTTCGTCACGTGATGCGCACGCACATGTCAACAGATGTAAACACGGACTGCGTAACAGATGAAAGACGACGCCACTTATGGCGTATCCTGCGTCAATTCTGGAGGCGTATTTTGGATTGCACCGAAATAGACAGGAATGTCGAATGCGAACATTCCCAAGAAATAAACAAAGGTGTGCGATGTCACAATGTACTTACACGGTTTATGTAGGTTAACCTTATCAAATATAAAATCAAAAAGCTATGATTGAATCGACTGTTAATAGATGGTCGAACTAATGATCTTGAGACATACCAACTCGACCCGAGTTCTCCTTCACTGATTGCCACAAAGATTCCTTGCTAACGTTGTTAAAAATAATAATAATTACGACAGCTTAAAGTGTTAATAATGACGACAATAAATTAAAATGTAGTTTATACTTTTGTAAAATTATATTTTGTTAGTGTCAAATATACACTTACATTCAAACATAGCCGACGCTTGCACCCAAATCAAAACGTATACGTCTAAGCATGAGAAGCCAGGTGTGTTTCACGTCCGCTTTTGGGAGAAAAACAAAAAAAAATGGAGCAGATGTGCCTTGGGATCACTCAACAAAGCAATGCATTACGAAAACGCGTTGGAACTTGGAACATGTTAGATGAAGTTAAATAAATGTATTAACATGCGCTGCAAACTTATCGGGGTAGGTACAGATAGCAATCTGCGTTGCATTTGCAAGTTTATTAGAATCAAAATGTAAAAGTATACGTGAACCAACAGTCATTACCGGCATACTCTGGTAATCGACAAAAATTAAAACAACATTTATGATTTTTTTAAAGCGTAAAAATTTTACCCCGTAGGGTAATCGAACACAGGGTCCACCGTGGCCTGTTTTACATGTAATATAAAATAATTAAAGAAGCTTAAGATTTAATCTCAAAATTTATTATCCATGGGACTTGTCCCAGAAGCTTACGTTAGGCAAGATTAAACTCCCACGTGCCTAATAAAAAATAATGAGATTTAAAAATTAATTAAAATTGTAATCACTTTCGACTTAAAAATTACGTTCTAGAATATAGGTTAATGATAATAGGTGATCTTTTAAAAAAAATTATTACAGACATCAACAACTATTTAGTGACTTAAGACATGAGGTAAGGATATGAATATCAGCGAAAAGTGGATGACTACAAATAGTTAAATGTTTTAAAGAACAGACCGAAAATAAATGACAATGGACATCACTGTACCGAGGCATATTTGTTTAAAAGCAAAAAATATACCTCTTTCCGAATATTTAATGACCTCCAGCCAATAATCAAGCTATCGAAATTAAAAAACAAACATAACATATTTAAAAATACGAGTAATATATGAAAATACCATATGAACGTAACAAATTGATTTGGTAAAAAATGAAGACATTTTCAACATGCATGACTAGGGAATGATGAGGGTACGAAAGGCCGAAATTTAGTCAAACTTTTCACATTTATTTTTTCTTGATAAAAACTTTTTGACTTGCGATTAAAATAGGATTTTTTTTTTCTATAGAACTCGCGAGAACAACAGTTCAGTGACGACTGTGGATAGGAAATTGAAAATAGCTAATAAAAAAAATCAGCCTCGAGCAAACTGCCTAGATGTTCTCTTTGAATAGGAAATGGAATATTGTCGATATTATACTACTGAAATACATGGAAAAAGTATTTTCATTTTTTCTAATTCTTTAAAAGATCGCGATGTTCTTTAAAAGATATCGGTAGAATGCCAAACTTCTGTTGAAATTATCTTTCTGTAGAAATTATAACCCACGAAGTGGGAAGTGAGAGCCCTTTCGCACATTTAATCACTCAAACATGAATAATAAGTCGATAATTCAAATACCAATTGCTTTGCTAGAAGAACTGTGCTAAATTACACTTACTAGAACACTACTCAGTACTCTAAACGTCAAAGTATGTATGTACTTTAATATTAATTAATAATCTTAACTTTACATGTATACATACATATTTATATAATTATTAAAATTAAGACTGATATTCTTACTTATCCTTCAAGGTGGCGGGCGTAAATATGTATGCTTATAGTAAAAATGTAACGAAGAGCTTGTCTTAAAATAAATTGTAGAGTTTTTGCTACATTTTTCTTACAGGGATGCTTTATAAAATCCTTTTAAAGAGGATTCCGTCTCAGATTTTTTACCTGCATTGTGCACCTGCCGTTAGTGTTAGAGAGAAAAAGGTTGCAAGACTTTTAAAGTTGCAGTATAATTATTATACATTTTGGTTAACTTGAAAACTCACTATGGTACTATATCAATCGTATAAATAACAAATTAATTTATAAGACTGCCCAGTGCTTAAGTTGTTAGTTTGTCAATCTAGGAATCGGATAAGTACGACGTATCTATCGATGTAATTAAAATAGCATTGAGAACAAACCTTAGTGGTTTATCAATGCTATGTTACATGTTTGAATTGTGCACATTATTGTAAACGTTAAATATATTTCAAAAAATAGTAATGGTGCCGTTGAATAATGTATGAATGATGTCTTGAGAAATGTAAATGGAGGGATATCATAATAACCGTAGTTAATGCTAAGCGTTGTAAAGTTCCGGTTAAATTGTTGCATTCCACCACACTATCCAAAGCCACGTTTTATATTGTTATTCAAGGAAATTATTTGACATTTGTGATTTTGTAACAGCTTTGTTTTTTTTCCTTGTTATCCATGGATGTCGATATTTCTGGTCCGTAGAATAACTGACCATCAAAAGTATGTGTGCTCGTTTGTTCCGTCCCTTAAAGGATCTATTATCAGTACTAACAGAGATGCTGATTACTTAACGAATAACATTGGCAAAAGTCAATTTTTTTTTATTGATAGATGATCCAAGCTTAGTTTGAGACATTAAAAGTAATTATTTCTTTTATTTTTTTTTTATTTACCTACTCTTCTCAAAAACCAGATGCAAAAAATAGCAGTAGTATTTTGTTTTTAGCAACAAAAACAATGCTGCAAAGCTTTTAGTGCACATCCGGCACATTGTAAAACAAAAGAGATATTCCCAAGTGCCTTGTCAATCCGTGTTGAAAGGATGAATGCGGGAATTGTGTAATGAAATTCCAACACACTATACAGAACGTCGGCAAAGAATATAAGGATCTGTACTGCATTACACGATCGAAATATAACAAAAACTAAGTTACAAGCACAAATTATTTATTCCATACGTCAAGACGTATCAGACCAACAATAGCTTATTATTATAAACTGATTCTACCAACACTAGTTTTTATAATTCCCTAAATGTACCAAGGGGCAAGTCGGTGGTTAGTAGTTAGGTAAGTCGGTAGGTTGGCCATAAGCCACAAAAAAACAGTCTATGTTAATCTAGTGTTCGATATTGTTATTTTTACGTAAGACACGATACAACGTGCAATGATACAACGTTCGTTTTTTTCAAGTGTTGCCAGACCACATTCGGAAGGACCATTATTGCCTAAAACGTTACTTCACTTAAGCCAATTAACTAAGAAAAAAAAACAACCTCTTGAACACATTCATGCGTATACGCATTGACTAATGTTAATCTAGCAAATGTTTCTCGAATAATAATGATTAGTATTCTTACAACATATTGGAAAAACAAAATTCCACGTTTTGTTAATAGCATTAGTTCAAAAATATGTTCATTTTATTTAAAATATTCGTTATAAAGAAAATATTTCTGAATTGTAGGCATCCTCATAGGCCCAAAAAAATATATATATGTATATTATTTAAATTTTTAAACAAAAAACTTCAAATGTAGGTTTATATAACTTTTTGTCATTTATGGTTGGTCATGGTACGTGTACTTACAAATTCATTAAGCCCAAACAGAGCTAGTCTTGAGTGTACCAATATGTCAATTTTCGGTATATCTTCAAAACCCAAGATTCAATTCTATTCAAAATTAAATGGGACTCACTAGCAAATGTCCTCGTTCCAACAAAAACAGTTTCCTTCCCTTCCTTTCCAATGCAAAGACGACATTAATATCTGTAACTTTTCTGATTTTTGTAGATGCTAATAGTAACCGCTGACCTTTTAGCATCAAGTGAATGGTTTGTTCGTTTCACTTTTTGTCCGGATAACATACAATTTGACATTATCTAAATTTATATACAAGTTTCGAGATGGGTCTAAACGCTATGCAAAAAATCATATTATATTTTCAACTAGATCTACTTCTAGATAGAAATCTCTACCCTGAACAGTAGCTACTACGATAGGGTAAAGAGGGTAAGGGATACCTTCCACTACCCTACACACGTTCGCCGAACTCTGTGTTTCGAAAACGGAGTTCGGCGAATTTGTCGCAGTACATCGACACTAATTTTAATCATTGATTTTCTTATATAACAATCCGAAACTATTTCTGATATCTCAGAACAATGAGACTAACAGGACCTTCACCTTCACCTAATGATAAGTGATAGGACCGTTGATGGCCATACGATATTAGGTCAAAAGGTGATTGGATACGACCCGCTAAATAAAATATCTTGGAATCCAATTTCCGCCTACTAACTTGCTTAAAATTGTTGAAAAGAACACATTAGTACACACATCGGAGAAAATCGGTTGAAAGAATATCATATAAATTACGTAGTATGTACATACATACAAACAATATATTACAACGAATAAGATACAAAAGCTTTAACTACACTTCGTCGAGAAATAAATTGGAACACGCAAAAAATTACTCTATCTTCCATCTCAAAGTGTCCCATTTGTTTCTCGAAGCACGTGGGACGAGGGTTTTGACAAGCTTATGACTTATTTCTCAGGACCGATGATAAATTGAGAGGCATGAGTGTTACTTATGTAATTCACTCTTATATATTACTTTTCATAGTATCGTTGTATATTGTGGATTACTTCAAAAATATCGATCCGACAACAAACTTATTAGTAATACTATATTCCTCTTCTCTTGATGTCACCCATGTAAATGTGAGAACGGAAAAGGATGGAAAAAAATCATTACAAGGGTACTCATATAGTTATTTTTTTTTAAAACGTGGTCGAACCTCGTTGGTACATAAGCAGAAGTCGCCTCCCTAACGGCACACAACGCTCCTACTAATTATCGTACTTTCGCATGTTTATGGATCGCGGTAGTAACTTTAAATCAGGTGAACAGTTTGCGCGTATGGTCTTGTCCTTCCATGAAAATGCTAAAGCTCTAGAAACATGAACAGACCAGGATTTGAATGTAAATCGCCATTTACCCAATTCACAGCAGACCGACAAATGTTAACAGACGTGAAGTGTTCTTGTACAATTGTAAAATTGTGCTTAAATCGTTTATTAAGATATAAACATTAATTAAGATTACATCTGAAAATTTACCCATGCCTAAAAAATACCTCACACCTTCTTCTAAAAAAGTAAGTTACAACTAATATTTAAACTACTTAAAATAAATATTTAATCCAAACTAATAAAAACAGACAGAAGCCACTGAATTGCAATTATAAGTAGAAATTACCAAATGTCAGAAACAATTACAGCAATTAAAGGGGTTAATAAGTTACTATAATTAACTAAAAAATTTAATACTCATATTAAACTAGTACTAGTTACAAAAAAAAACAATTGTTAGAATGCAGAAAAAGCTCCGAAGTCTTAAGAATATTCTTACCTGTTAACAAAATCAGTATAACTGCCTGCATGTTGGTTTTCATCACGGGACCCTTGCTAATAGAGACGCCGGTGATTACAAGACGAGCGACGTTGCCATTGTCGTAACTTTGTAAGGCCAATGTTTACGCGACTCAGCTGACGTCCTCAACTACGTTCGCCAAAGCACACACTCGCGCACTGCGGGACCCGCACGCTGCGGTGTCAACGGCCACAAGCTTACGAGAAAAACCAGATATTCGGCGAAAGCTGTCCTCCTAAGATACTACGGTCGTAGGCGCCGCAGCTGATGGTATTACGCGCGGTGATCATTCATGTTTTTTAACATCGACATCGGAAGCTAACTGACAGATGGTATCAATGATGAAAACATGACACGCGACCGAGAAGTTCTCTCGCACACGATCCGTAGCTCACGACGGCCGACTCGCGAGTTGCGAGAGCGTGAGCAGGCCGCTGCCGGCGGGGGTGGGCACGAGGTGAGGGGCCCGCGCCTGCGCGCCTCTGCCACCGCCCCCGCGCCGCGCCACCTACAGTATTGACCGACGACGCCTCCTTTCCACATTTCACATCCTTAACTAGGCATTCCGAATTCTCCCATGAAAAACTCCTTAATACCGTACACTTTGACCAAACCAAGTCGAGTTAACGACGACATGTCTCGACAACGTCTTATGATAAGAATATGACAAAAATCAATTCCTATTCTATATTCATTTTCAAGAAAGCATTACAACCACAAGCAATTAACATTGAGTAAATGTCCAGATAATTAAAATATCAGCTGTAAAATAGTATATGTTGACTTTGTTAGCACAAACTTCGAGTACCGACATGTTTACATCAATTACGTTTTTTATAATAAGAACATGATATTTGAATCGCCACTATGTACCTAACTCCCAAGCTCTTTACGTTTTTGGCCTAGTAAGTGAAAGGGAACTTTGATCTTCATATTTTTTTAAGAAGCGGTGGGGTCAATGGGGAGTTTTAATATTCTATTTGTTATGATGTTCCCCATACCAATTTTCAACTCTATGCAAATTCTTCCAAGTCTACAACTATTTTCTTATTTATTTTGACCTTAATCTTTGTGTTAATTGTTGTGTATTTTGTCTCTACGCTGTCGAAAAAAAGGGGTAATTTAAGTTATCGAGTTGTTCGATCCCACTTAAGAACCACGGTGAGTGTTTATAATTCAAGTCGTAATAAAAAATTGTTTTTGGGTGCGCTTACTTTGCCAGCTTTGTACAGAGCATGTGACAACCCAAAGATGTAACGTCCAAACACCACTGAAGCCTCTTAAATGTCACTAATATTTGACTTCGTAAAATCCTGCAGTTAAGGAGCACGAAATCAAAAACTATTCCGCGGTATGAATTCAAAATCTTCGTTTTATTATTTAAGAGATGACTGAGCTGTAAAATCTTGTAAAAGCTACATCAAAGTTATATATAAGTAGCAAATAAATACACTGAATTCTCTCGCATACGCACTACACTACTGAAATCGAGCGTCAGTTTTGAATGTCGAATTTATGTGGACCTCCATATCTGGATGTATATATATATAAGTATATCGGCCAACTACACAGCTACTACTACAGCTGCTACAGCAGAACTTCATCATTTATGTAATTTGATTCCGCGTAGATATATTAAGTTTAATAATTAATTAATTGTCGACATTACCATGGCAGCTTTTTTTCTATTTATTATCCAGAAAAAGGCTAGAATTATATAAATTTGAAGTTGGTTTTGAAAAAAATATTTATGTTATAAACGATTATTTGTAACAATATTAAGATAATATTTTACGATGTTTGAGTTCATATAAAAATGTCTGCGTCCTTGCCAAGTAAGGCATTGATCTAGCGTCCTATGTCTACGTCCTATTTGGCTTAGAGTAGACGATCACTTTATATTATATAACGTTTTATTTTTATATTAATATCGATCACTTTATATTATATAACATTTTATTTTTATATTAATATAAAAATAAAATTAATAAATTAATATAAAAAATAAATTAATATTTTTATATTAATATAAAAATAAAATGTTATATAATATAAGGTGAATAATAATTGCGTCATAGCCCTTTATCTTAGAGCGTTTTTCGCTAATGCAGTAATTCATTTCTTTGATATGTGCTCTACCATATAACCTCATTTTTGCCCGACTGATTTTCCATTTTTATTACATTTAATCGGTTTGAAACAGTGAGAGCTTAAGTACTACATTATTAAATTCTCGATTTGGTTTAATCACCAACCAAGTACATAGATATATAGGTACTTTGGGTTCATAGTACCTATATATCTATTTACTTGGGTTTAATTTTTTTTAATCTTTGTTAATGTCACAAAGTCAAAACTTTAGTGACATTCCACTGTCAATATTCATTTAGTTCATGTCGTAGTGTTTAGTAGCTTCGTTAAACACTCATTTTCATGTTTGCCAAGAGCTGCTTGTGGCGTTCCAGTTTAAATGTCTACGAATTAAGAACAAAGCAGATGTGCCAAAAACTATGTAATACTTATAGTTTTATGTTCAATCGAACCTATTTTTTGGGTTATGTTTGTTATTTAAATAATTTATCCAGCTACATATGGAACAGCCTTAAAAATTACTATTATTGACAGGGTGTTTTAAACCAAAGTTACTGACAGTCATCGTTGCCCTTGATGTGTGAAATTAGGGAGCGCCAGTGTTTTACCATCCCGAACTTGTGACGCCCGCAAACCGTGAGGTCGTGGTTCTTCACTGTACATGCCAACCTTTTCTGTAGAATGTTTTATCTACTAAACGCCGAATTTTCTATATTTGTTGTAATACACTGAGTATTTTTGAACGAAGGTTGTAGTTGTCACGCGTAGACACACGTCAGTAAGTTCATCCCTAATTAACAAAATGACCAATGTTCATAAACGACAAAGTTATAAAACAGGTCAACAGGTGTTGTGATTTTTTTTAATTGTTGTAATGTTCTTGTTTTATTTGGTGTCAACATGCAAAATCACTATTAATTAGATATGTATAATCAACTGGCTCACACTACACGCAGCTCTGAGCGCAGGCGCACGTCCAACCCATCTCTTCTCCGTCGCAAAATTAACTGATTGACAGCTACCCCCTCTACTGGTGTACATGAGACAATGTATGTATCTACTGGATAGATACAAACACTACAGTTATGAAAATCCATTCAGTAGTTTTTAAGTTTATCGCGAACAGACAGATGCAGCAGGGACTTCTTTTTACAGTTTACGTAAATACTTACTATGTAATACTTAGTGATGATCGGCCTTTTTTTGCACTAAAGGGATGAGAAACACTGTCGACTTACGATACTTTTAAAATTTGTCTTTCTCTTTATTTGGAGTCTGTTTCGCCATTTATCTGCTCTGCTCCTATCTACTTCAACTTGTGAAAAAGCTTCTTTGGTCAATTCTTCACTATCATATGGCCTGTATGAGTTTCTATTTGTAAAGATTGTAAATGCATGCAAAATATTAAGTTTAACTCTGAGTTCGCACTGCCGAAATGCTCATATATATATATATGTGTGTGTGTGTGTGTGTGTGTGTGTGTGCGCGTGTGTTGTGTGTGTGTGTGTGTGTGTGTGTGTGTGTGTGTGTGCGTGCATGCGTGTGACAATTAGAGATGGGATATACTATGTAAATTGCGTACTTAGTATTTCGAGTACGAGTATTTACAAATACGCGTTCCAAATACTTGTTCCTAGAAGTATTTAGGAGATCGATTTTATGTAGTAGTAGTAGTAGGTAGACGACGAAAATAGTCGGAGTCGTGGCGAACGACGAAACAAACATCTCTTTTCTACGTACCTGCGGACAACGATTCCATAAAGAAGAAGAAAAAGAAGAATTTCCATCTCATCCTGGTCGGCAAAAACAAAAACATTTGAAGTCTCGTACAATGGACGACAAAAAACAAAAACAGAAAGCATTACATTACGTAGCATATACTTACATTTCGCAAGCTTACTCGTCACGAAATTATAACGAATCTCTCCCAATATAAAGCACTTATAAGTCACTTCGCACAAGCTATCTTAAATAGTTATATACTACAAAATTCTTATATATTATTACATAGTTACTAACTACGTTACTACTTACAAAATACTTCTAGAGTATTAAAAATTTCAAGAGCATTATATACTTCTAAATACTCGATACTAGTTCGTTTGGTCCCATTATACTCAGTATTTAGGAGTATTGAGTGAAACCTAGTATCAAAACCTATTCCAGTATATATGTCCCAGCAAGGGATATTTGTCACGTCGGATGTCACGACTCCATGTGTTTTACTTTGTAGAAAATGACTGCTTGTGCTGTGAAATCGTGTAAAAATTACACCGGAAAGAAAAAAAAGTGTAAAAATATTACTTTTCACAAGTAAGTAATCATATCCTGTTTTATTTTACACAGAATATAACAATAAACAAAAATACGTCAATGTCATTGTTTAGATTAGTCAATGCACGTCTTTAGTGTTGCCACTTACCAGGCGATCATTTTTTTCTCCTCATATATTAAGCACAATACAATTATTCAATAATTATTTGTTTTAATATCATTTTGCCAAATAGTTATTATCTATGTTGAGAAATTTAATATTTCTTGTACTTTCGTAGATTTCCAACTGATCCCGTAGCTGCGCATCGTTGGACCGAAATAATAAGACGAGCTCGGAATGAAAGTTGCTGGAAACCTAAACCAAAAACGTCTATATGTTCAGCTCATTTCCATGACAAGGATGTTTACACAACGAATACTGGTCGTCGAAAAATTCTATCAGGGGCTGTGCCCACTCAGGTATTTATTTTCATTTTAACTAAATAGTAATAATAAGAAAAATAATGCAAAATAATAAAAATAACAAAAACATTAATACGAAATCATTTAGTTAATATTATTATTATTAAAAAATAATAATATTGTAATTTAATTATTATTAATAATAATAAAATTAATATTAATAGCCAACCAGTCGAAGACAAGATTTTCACCACCTACATAAAATATTAAATGAATGTCCTAAAAGGCACGACGGACTACATCTAAAATTTCAAAAAATAACTATTTGAGAATTTAATTCTGAATAAATCAGTTATCATACGTAATTTAAGTTTTCAATATTTGAGCATACGGTATATTGCTATTTGTTATTTTTAGAAATTGTACATATCGTCAACAAAATCTGATGACGTTGAAGAACAGAGCTCAAGCGAAGAACGCGAAGACCAGAACGTTAATGAAGCTGTAAGTAAAGATGATTAAGGCCATCGTTTATTAGAACCACAGCATATGGATTGATAACGAGGTGCGCGCCTCGTCGTGAGGAATCCTCTTGTTATCAATGGATGGATGCCTCCAGTCAACGGATGGAAACCGTACGGTGATGGAGTGAGACAAATTTATTATTAAAATCAAAAAGTCCGCCTGATAAGCATCCGTGATCTGTTACCGATATAAAGTAGTGGATGTTAGACTATACAAAGGATAAGTGCACAAGGTGAGGAGGCACGGGGCAATCATAACGGTTTATTCAACTTTGATCACCTGGGTGTTTTCCCCTAGGTCGCGAGACACAGGTGATTTAAATTTCAATTGATTAACGTGGAGTAAACCATCATTACCCGTATCGTTCTATAATGCCTCTTTTCTTGTATGCTTCAGGATGCCTCAGCAGAGATAATAGATGAGGTTGACTTCATGACAAATGAAAATGACCAGGTCTGTAACGTATCTAATCTATTTATATGGTTCAAAACTTTACCGACATTTAAGCGATATTTTTTACGTGAATAGTACTTGTTTTTTGATACAGGAATTATCTGCAATGTACTTGGAGTCAATCTTCTGCACGGAAGAGGAAGTGAAATTAAGGAAGCTATTAAGAAAACAAATAGCATGTGAAATCAATCTTGTAAAAAAGATAAAATTACTTCAGGCGAAAAATCGACGTCTCTATAAAAGTACCGCCAACTTTAAACGGGCTATAGCAACTTTAAAATATCAGAAAAAAAGTCCACCAAATAAGATTCACAGATAATTGCTTGTATAGTAAATGTAACAACACTCTCGCTCGTAACCCACACGTGGAGATTATGGATTCCTACGATAAATGTTTAGAAAAAACAAGTTTCGGATTTTTTCTAAACCAATAACTTAATAATTATTTGGTGTTTACTACTTTCCTTGAGTTTAAAATATACAGTCGAAATTATTGTAGAGCATTCACAAAATTAAAATCTTTGACTATCTTTAGGTCTGTTCATATATATATATATATA